>CAEFZP010000358.1:125000-237500 GCA_903064625.1 Mallotus villosus
GACTCCATCTCCAGACAGGTGCTGCGCACACAATGAAATGTCCTCCTGCCAGGAGACCGTACGACCACCAACACACCGACACTCTCACACAGACGCCTGTGACTGGATCCGTGGGCTGGTTAGAGTGTGATGGTGTTTCTCACAGGGAGCTAAACAGCTTGTGACATGTAGGTGAACACGGGGCAGTGCCCCTGCTTACTCCCAGACACCTCTCCTCTGAGCTCAGCCAGGCACGTCTGGTCTGGTCTACCGGCTGGACACTGGAGAAACAGAGCAGGGCCGGGGTGACTCACATACTGCGTGACTGGTGAGTTAAGGGGGCCTGTTCAATGCATGTAACGGTCGTTGAATCACCGATATCCAACACAATGCTTTCTCTCGTCTTGTGTGCTGTAGCTAGTACACATTCCTGTAAGACTGACAAAAACCCAATGGGAGAGATGGGTGAGAGAACACGAGACGATGGCGCCGGGGAGTCGTGGGAGCGCTAGGACGAGCTCAGAGCGCTAGGACGAGCTCAGAGCGCTAGGACGAGCTCAGAGCGCTAGGACGAGCTCAGAGCGCTAGGACGAGCTCAGAGCGCTAGCACGAGCTCAGAGCGCTAGGACGAGCGCTAGGACGAGCTCAGAGCGCTACGACGAGCTCAGAGCGCTAGGACGAGCTCAGAGCGCTAGGACGAGCGCTAGGACGAGCTCAGAGCGCTAGGACGAGCTCAGAGCGCTAGGACGAGCGCTAGGACGAGCTCAGAGCGCTAGGACGAGCTCAGAGCGCTAGGACGAGCGCTAGGACGAGCTCAGAGCGCTAGGACGAGGTCTAGGACGAGCTCAGAGCGCTAGGACGAGGTGTAGGACGAGCCTGAGCGCTAGGACGAGGTATAGGACGAGCTCTGAGCGCTAGGACGAGGTGTAGGACGAGCTCTGAGCGCTAGGATGAAGTCTAGGAGGAGCTCTAGGACGAGCTCTAGGATGAGCTTTGAGCACTAGGACGAGGTCTAGGACGAGCTCTGAGCGCTAGGACGAGGTCTAGGATGAGTTTTGAGCACTAGGACGAGGTCTAGGACGAGCTCTGAGCACTAGGACGAGGTCTAGGATGAGCTTTGAGCACTAGGACGAGGTCTAGGACGAGCTCTGAGCGCTAGGACGAGTTCTGAGCGGCTGCTCCCCCGGAGCTGTGACAGACACATCAACTATTTAGAGACGTCAGAAGAAGAAAAGCCAGGAGACGGTAACAATGTCTCACACCCGCCATTTTGTCTCAGGCTTAGCAATGCGCAGGAGCCCGTCAAGCTAAGTGCTATCCTCCAATGTGACTCCCCAGACAGGGTTGGAAATGGAGTTCAATAATTAGTCGGAAAATTACGGCGATTTGAAGTGAACACCAACACCTCAGCCAGATTCAATATAAAAAGTCCCACGTCACCACATATCCATGACTCCTCAGTTTGACGTCACCACGCATCCATGACTCCTCAGTTTGACGTCACCACGTATCCACGACTCCTCAGTTTGATGTCACCACGTATCCATCACTCCTCAGTTTGACAGGACACTTTGACATTTCATCAGCAGGGATAACTGGTAACATTTGAGTTCACTAGAGAAAGTGACATTTTTACGAGCTAAAATGTTCATTTATAAGTATTGAGTTGTAGACTATTTTGAAATGTAATCAAAATGTCATTATGAATATGCCGATTTGGAAGTATAACAGGTCAAAATGTCATTATAGATATCCGTAATTGAGTTTGAATAGAATGGTAAAAGTTCACTAGTTGTAATTAACTTACAGATATCTACAATGAACATTTCAACTAGTGAGAATTCAATTGCTGACATCAAGAATGAACATTTTGACCACTGAGAAATGAACTGTAGATATATTTAATTAGAATTGCTGCGAGTCAAAATGACATTATGGACAGGTTGATATCGACAACTGCTTTTACAGCTACTGATCGAATGTGGCTGAGAATATGGAAAGACTAACATTTAAAGCTGAACAATCACCATCCCAGATGTATCCTCTTTCAGAGCTCTGGGATAAAAATAGCTCTGTGACCTAATGGGCCATTACATAGAGAACGTTGGGAGTTCTTCCAGTTCCATATCATTAAATCTCATTGTCTAAATTGGATCAGGAAGGACAGCGGGCGCCATTTCGCACGTTTACAAGATGTTGAATTATAATATCCGTCGACAAATTTAAACAAACTCGAGTGTCTGAGAATGGGAAAGTGCCTAAAACTTAGTGAGGAAAAGGAAGAAAATATGGATGTCTAAAAAGGTATTCAGGGCTACTGTGTGAATAATAACTACTTACTAACCGAGAGTGAGGTCATGCCGGGAAATATCAAACGAGACTTGAACGTATCGACCGAGCGATAGCGAGGTTGATACGGCAAAGTCGAGGTTTGATATTTCCCGGCATGACCGAACGGTCGAGGTTAGTAAGTTGTTTATTATATGGCATTTTTAGCTCTTTTCAGTTTGTAAATTATAGGCTAATTGTAGCTAGCTAGGCTAGCTCTCAAGTCTTCTCACGGTGTGTTTCAGGTGTTGTCTAGCAACCAATTACTTTTGATAGAAAGCGGACAGTACGGTTCTGCTAAAATGGCTTTAATTCCAACACAAATAACGATTATTTTAGAAAGTTAACAATTTCTTCGTCGCTGTTGATGTCTTCAGTATCGTCTGGACTCAGTTGACTTCGATATAGCTAATTTTGAAGATGACGTCAGAGGAGGGCAATAACAATACTTATTGGACCGCTGGTCAATACGGGTTTGGCATGACTACCCATTAGCCAATCAGACGGCTCGTACTGTCGTTGCCATATAATAATATACATTATTAAGAGTCAAGTGGAGAATGAGACTTCAGTCTCCGTTTCTCATCTGTAAGTGGGGAATATCGCTAGACGACGGCTAGAGTTTTAAACAGTTAGCCGTAGGCCAAGTCCTCACCCGAGGCCAATACCAGCTCCATGAATGAGTCTGTCAACTTCCCTCCCTTCTCACACAACCGCTTTCATCCCCACCAGCTAATTAAACTTGGGCGCCAGCCTGATATCATTCCCATCTAATCGCTCTGGCGTTTCACGGCTTTGGGATTTCAGGTGTCCGCGCTGCACCTGCCGACGTCCCGTCACGGCGGCGCTCGCACACGTGCTGCAGCAGGCACCGACAGCACTCTTATCTGGCACCGCTGGATCACTCATTTGTCAAGTACACAGACGTGCAGGGGGGTGGCCGTGGCAACATGACTCTAAGAGTGCTGTCGGTGCCTCCTCCCTTTCCCCCCCCCCAACATCTTTGGCACTTACACGATGAGGACAAACCGGCCAAATCCACCCTGCCCCCCCCCCACACACACACCTACAGCAACCCTCTTCCCCTTTCCCCCCTTTAGACGCTGAGTGAAATCTGGCTAGGGGAGCTAGGTGGGTAAAGCAGTAGGAAACAGGCTGAAATACGACATCTCTCTCTCTCACACACACACACACACACGAAACATGCCTGCATTCACAAGACACATCCCCGTCAGACACACACACACTCGTATGTACACAAGCAGACACACACTCGCACACGGGAGAGCTCCCCATATGTAGGTCACAGTAGCCCGCCTGCTCCTTCCCGCTGGCCCCCAGGGGTGGCAGTGAGTGACAGCCGCCTGGCACCAAGAGAGATGCCATCATGCCTTCTACCGCTGAGCCCACAGAAGGGTTCTGGCTTTGGTGGGCATTGGTGTAAAAACACAACAACAACAACAAAAAACCCATAGGCCAGGGTCAGTCCAGGGGGAATAGGAAAGGAGGCCAGTGGGTGGTAAAGGAGTTCGACCTATTTTAAGAATCTTCCTTTACTCGACCTGATTGTGTTGTTGGAACGGGAGAGGGGACATGTTCAGCAGGTACTGGCCCTACAGAGGGAATCCCTGGGCCTGTCTCTGCGATTAGCAGGCGTGTGTGTGTGGAGGTGGAATGGGCTGTCCCCTGTCATGGCGCGTCACCGCTGAGGACGGTGACATGTTGGGAGGCTAGGGCACACACAGAGTCGTCCTCGACGTTCCCACTCACGGGAAAAACACATCTGGTGGGGAAAACGACTGGACTCCACCGCTATTGAATGTTTCGGTACACGTCACGTAACCGTGTTTAACGATAAGGGCAAATACAATTAGTGCGGTTGGCCGTGTTTCCATTTTGGGCGGAACGTTCCCCAAATCCAAAGCATACCTGAACGCTAACATATACCAGACAAGCAACTCATTTCAATAATGAATCTATTGAACTCAAATCGTTGTACCCCAAACAAGTTGGGCACTTGGCACTATAATAAAACATATATTATTCATGGAAATTAGACGGGCCAATTACAAATATGTGGGCCTAATGATGCTGACATAACAACAATGATGCAGTAATGACTTACACATTACCTTTGATGTCATAGAAGTGAAATGGACACACACACACACCAGGACACACACACACACACACACACACCAGGACACACACACACCAGGACACACAAAGGGAAACCTGCTTATGTAACCAGTTTGATTGGGGTAATTTTCCTATGTTGGAAGCGCTAATAAAACATTGACGATTGACAAAGGACGAGAGCAAAATGTATCCCCCTCCTCCCGGTCCCAGACGTCTCATCACTCTCTGGGTGTTTCTGCACCAGACTCATTCATGATGAGGCTCGTTACTATGGTAATCACACCTTAATTCTCTTATTTCCATACACAGTCATATTTATGTTCACGCAGTCGACCGGGGCCATCGTTCTAGTGGGGTGAAAAATGATTGTGATTGTACATGGAATTTGAATCAGTGACATCAGGGGGAGAGAAATTCAGATTCAATCCACCTCTCGGGTCACGACGCATCTTACACAACGTACGTCAAAGATTTGTATCAAAAGAAACGAAGGAAAGCATAGATATCCAAATATAATCATTAGGAATAATGATAATATATTAGGGAGGGGGGGGGAGGGGGGGCTAGGAAACCACCAAAACCTTTCAACTGACGTTGGAAAAACAATAGAGCAAAAATAAAGACAAAAGTAACCTTATGTGACCCGCACACCCCCAAGCCTGACCCTGTATTCCAACACCCGTCTCCCCAAACGAGCTGCTGCCCTGTGGGCCCGACCCTGCAGGAAAACTCCCGGTCATTAGAGCTGACCACCACCAGACTGACATTTGGTGTTCTCACCAGTGGCTCAGGGGCGTGAGCAGCCCTTCACACAGGAAGGGGAGAGGGCGGGATCTTTTAAAAGGGCACCTGGGTTGGGAGAAACCGCGACTGTCGAGATCGAAGTCGTAACGCCTACGCGAAAAAAGTTACGAGATACTGGGTACAGTAGGTGTGCCGTCGTAACTAGGCTACCTTTTATACCCGGACTTTTATATCAAATCATTTCAACACACCTGGAGGACCAAGAAATACACCGAAAAGTGGAAGGAACTTTTCAACAGCAACGCCCAAATTCCCACATTTCCTCGACACGTTCCCGGCAGCTGTCCTTCCATCCCTTTTTGCCTTGTAGTCCGTCTGAAACCCCCCCCAGCCCCCTCGGTATCCCCCCCCCCAGCCCCCTCGGTACTCCCTCTGGTTCCTGAGTCTGTTGCCGTCTCTGAGGAGAGCAGGCGGGGATGCGCCTGGCACATCTGAGGAGAAGAGAGAGACGAGTGTTTCCATCGTGCTGCTGTTTCAGCTAGGTCCCCGAGCTTTGGACACTTAGGGAGGCGACGACGTGTGTGTGTGTGTGTGTGTGAACGAGATGGTGAGAGTGTGAAATAAAGTGGGAGAGAGAGAAAGAGAGAGCTAGAAAGGGAAAGCTAGCACGAGAGAGAGAGACACAAAAGTCCCAAGAGAGGACAGGCAGGCCACCACACGGTGAAAGAGAAACATCAAAACAGGCTGAGCAAGAGGGTGGCCGCAAACGCATTTCTCCACAAAGGGGTTTTACTGGGTGAACGCAGTTTCTCTAAACCCCACAAGTAGCTAAAGTATTGCTAAAGACCATCTTAACGCAAATACTTTTCCGTAACATCCACACAGGCAACGTGTTAAATGTACGTAACACATTACAAGCAGAACCTCCACTGATGTGACTTTGATAAACCCAAACACGGGGACTTGTATTCCTCTCTCTGCAGTGTGTGATTAGTGTCAGACTCCAGGGACAGGACCTGTGTGTCGTGGAGGCAGGCCGAGACGTGGGGGAATCTGCAGCAGAACTAGCACTGCTGATAATTACCTTTAATTGCCCTGCCCTGTCATTTCCTCCGTTTATTGTGATTGGTGTGTGTGTGTGTGTGTGTGTGTGTATGTGTGTTTGTGTGTGTGCGAGAATGTGTGTGTGTTTGAGGCAGGACACTCGTTTCGATATCCCTGGGCTTGTGCGTAGTGTGAGTGTATGATCAAATAAGAATGGGTATTCAATTGAAGGAAAACTATTTATCATAAAATGCTGGATCACTTGTCCTGCATAAGACAGCTTGATGTTTTATATATATATATATATATATTCTATTAACTTCAGCATGGAAGTCCAAGACAAATTTCCCTTCGGGGACAATAACATTTATCGTTATCTTTTTCTCTGTATCTCTTCCCAAGAACAGCAGCATCTGAATTCCTGGAGTAAATGTAGAACGGATAATTCAATAAATTCCTTTGGATGGTTCTCGCATTAGCAATTCACCATTCGCTACACATCAGACACAGACCACATTACAGTGCAGACTGCCAATAAAGGCTTGGTTTGTGGGACGCTGTGGTGATTACTAATGGCCAGGTAATGACATGTAAAACGACTTGTAGGCCATTGTAACAAAGCTGGAGAGACAACAGGAGACAACAGCCACTGGTCTCAATGAAGCGTCTACTGTTGTTTGCCATTTCAGGGAACGGGAGAAGAGCTTTTTAACCCGGTTAGTATCGAGTCGGTTGGGGATGTGGAGAAGCTGTGTAGAAAGTGTACCGGCTGGTTTGGAGCCACTGCCCAACAGCAAACCAGTTCGACAGCGAAAGAACCGCCTACCCAGGGAAAACTGGTTCCAGAGCAGCACCAAGTGGTCTAGAAGCAACTTAGGTGTTCTAGAACCACCCCACTTCCATCAGGGGCAAGGGGCAGAATGATCATGACCAACCACGCCCAACTGAATTTGGGACCACCAAGAGCCAGGCCTCGCCTACAGCCAGCTGAGAGGTCACCAAGAGCCAGGCCTCGCCTACAGCCAGCTGAGAGGTCACCAAGAGCCAGGCCTCGCCTACAGCCAGCTGAGAGGTCACCAAGAGCCAGGCCTCGCCCACAGCCAGCTGAGAGGTCACCAAGAGCCAGGCCTCGCCTACAGCCAGCTGAGAGGTCACCAAGAGCCAGGCCTCGCCCACAGCCAGCTGAGAGGTCACCAAGAGCCAGGCCTCGCCCACAGCCAGCTGAGAGGTCACCAAGAGCCAGGCCTCGCCCACAGCCAGCTGAGAGGTCACCAAGAGCCAGGCCTCGCCCACAGCCAGCTGAGAGGTCACCAAGAGCCAGGCCTCGCCTACAGCCAGCTGAGGGGTCACCAAGAGCCAGGCCTCGCCCACAGCCAGCTGAGAGGTCCCCCTTGCACTCTTTCCCTCCTCCTCCAATCACCAGTAAGTTGTAGCCCAGGGCCAGTGGGATGAGCTGTGTGAGTGTGTGTATGTGTGTGTGTGTGTGTGTATGTATGTGTGTATGTATGTGTGTATGTGAACACGTGGGTCATAACACGCAGGTTTATAGACCTCCGGGGCTCAGGCTGCGTTGCTATATTGTCCGAGGTCAGTGTAACGACCGACATTAAAACCATAAATAATGGATGTCGGGCGCAAGAGGGTGAAGATGACGAAGAGGAGGAGGCAGCAGAGGATAAAGGAGGGGGGCGGTCCAGGTAAGACAACTGTGCGAGCGCCGCCTTTTGGCGAAGCATCGGGCGTAACGCGCACGTCCATGTTTACGGCAGCCTGAGTGACGGAGGAGGAGAACAAGTGAAATACTGGCGGGGGATGGAAGAAAGGAGAAGCCCCCCCCCCTCCTCCCCCCCAACCACCACCTCACGCGTCCTTGCGAAGCGAGCGAGCACTGTGAGTCATGGTGATGTGGGAAACTTGCTGACTGGATCATGCACAGGTTTGACATACATTTACAACGGCGCTCTGAACGCACTAGCCCCAGTCCGCCGCTCTCTTCCCCGTTTGTCAAGTGTCAAATTCGCGGTCGTAATCAATTCCCAGTTTTGGGGTGGCGTGTGACTTCGCGCAGGTGGTGATGACGTATGTCAGGATTCGTTTTTAAGTGAGTGTGTGTGTGTGTGTGGTAGGGGGGGGGAGAAAAAGAAAAAAAAAGGATTAAACGCATGAAAAAGAAAAGCGTGACTGAAATGCTTTCATTGTGAGTGATAAGACTCCAAAGACGCGACCAGGCAACATTGTGACGTGAGACTAAACCACTGAGACTAAAAGCCTTCTGGTATCTTACATGTTCAGGATTAGAACAATTACGAGGAAGTGATTGTGCTGTTGCTTCTCCGGGTATTCAAGCAGACACCCCTGAACCCTAAAGCTGGTTCTACCCTCCCCCAAACCCCTTCCTCATATCCATGCGACCTCCTTCTCGGTCCCCTCCCCTCTTGTCGATCTCCTCTCTCCCTCTCTGTGCAGGTTTTCAAGCCTAGCGGAGCCGGACAAAGGGAGAGACCGAGTGATACGGGGATTCTTCTGCCGCCGTGCCGAGCGCAGAGAGTGAGGGTCGCTTCATCTCCTCCAACCCCCCCCACCCTTTCTTTCTCTTGCTTTCAAAACAAAACCCCACGTCTTTCTTTGTGTGTGTGTGTGTGTGTGGGGAGGGGGCTCGCTGGTGAGAGCTGCAACGCTGTGTGCGTGCGTGCGCTCCGCCAGCCCCCGCCGCACACAGAGAAGAGACGGCAGCAAGCGCGAGCGCTGTCCCCCCCCCCTTCTCCTTCTCCTCCTCCACCTTCCCTCTCTCTCCCTCCCTCCCTCCCTCTCCCTCTCTCATTCTCGTGCTCCCTGCCATTTCCACAGCCGCCGGGAAACAGACTCCCTCGCTCTCTTCCCGCGCTCCGCTTGGGTTATGCGATGCGCGGCTCTCCCAGGGCAACTGGCTCGCGCTGGGGGACCTGCCACGACCAAAGCTACCGCCCGGCTGCAGGGGCAGACCCGCACGGCGGCCGCCACCGCCACTCTGGTCTGCCGCTCGGGCTCCGTCCGGCTCTCCGGCTTCCCGGGACTTTACTGCCGCCGCCTCTTTGGAATACCCCCACCTGCCGCCCAGCCGGATCTCTGCCGCCGCCCAGGACCCGCGGATTGTTCTAGAGCCGAGGGGAGTGGGAGGAGGGCGGGGAACTAAGTGCTCGCCGCTCGCGCCTCCAGGAGAGTGGACCATGCCCCGCTGTGGCTCCGGGTTTCAGCGGGAGACGAGAGAGAGGCGCCTCTGAAGAGCACTAATTGCGCTGCTCCCCCCCGAGGAGGAGGAGGAAAAGAGGAGTGCGTGCGTGCGTGGGGGGGGGCGTGTATATTTCAGAAAGACCGGATGCTCGCTCAGAGCCACTAAGAGATTTCAAAGACACAAGCCAGGAGGAGGGAAAACGAAAGAGAAAGGGGGGGGGGAGGAGAAGGTGGTGTTGTGGTGTTTAGGGGAAGGAAAGAGAGCGCGAGAGAGCGCGAGAGAGAGAGTGCGAGAGAGAGCGCGAGAGAGAGCGCGCGAGAGAGGTGTGTGGATGGAGAGAGCAGTCTGGAGGGAGGGGGGAGTGTAAGGGGAGAGCGTTTCTCCTTACCCCTTGAATGGAGGACACTTGAGCTTTGAAAATCGGAGAAAACATTTTATTTGTATTTTATTTCTCCAAACTGACGGGCGACAAAACGCAGGTCTGGAGTAGCGGAGAGGAGACGGGGGGGATTTTTCCACACGGAGCGAGGGAACACAGCGTTGCCGTGCGCTGAAGCACATTCAGGGGCCCGAGGGCTTCTGGTCTTTTTGGGAGGGGTGGGGAGGGGGGGGGTGGGATTTCCTTCTTACTATAACCCTGTCGCTTTGACTACGGCTCGGAGGATTCGGCGACACAACGAGCCCTAGTGCCCCACACACCCTGACGCAGCCTCCACCGCGAGGCCATGCTGCTACGCTGAGGACCCTAAAAGCATGCTGGATGTTGTCGTGTGCCTCACAAGCCTTTGGGTAAGCCACTCTTCACCCTTTACCATTCAGCCTTCTTCCTATCTTCTGATAAGACAGTGTGTGTGTGTGTGTGTGGATTGTTTTATCTCGGGGTAGCTTTGCTAAGCGCTAAACCACGCTGTCCCACTGCATGTTCACATATCTATGGTTATTTCCCTTGAGTCTCAAGGGGGGAGAGGGTGAGTGAATAAGTGCCTTCGGAATGACAAAGGGGTGGGTGTGTGTGTTGGTGGTGGGTTTTAAATGGGCGCATTGAATCATGCTTGTTTTGACGTGGCTAATGTTATTGAGCATTATTACAGAGAGTTGAGTGGATTCATCGTGGCTGTGGACCAATAGGGAAGCAAACACAACACCTGTTCCCCCCCCCCGTCCCCGTCCCCCCCTTCCTTTTCTTCTTGGTGGTGGGCGATCGTGCAGCTCAGGCTCAGGCAGGTCGTAAACACTGGCGCTGGCAGACTAATCTCCATTGTGCTCTGCATGGCTATTGTTTCCTTTCAAAAGTGCCATTGATCTTCCTCCCTTCCTCGAGGCTTGTGGCGGCGGGCTGCACGAGGCTAGTGCTGCTCCAGAGGCTAGTGCTGCTCCAGAGGCTAGTTCTGCTCCAGAGGCTAGTTCTGCTCCACTCCGATCTCCTCTGGGTGTCGTATTTAGCACGGGAGAGGAGGAGGAGGAGAGATCGAGTATAACTGTAGCGCAGCCTTCGAAGCCCTGCTCGATCCAGCTCCCCGTTTGTCCGAGTTGTTTCCCTACCTCTCCGTACGTCTCCAGGCAGCCTCTACCTGTGTGTGTGTGTGTGTGTGTGTGTGTGTTTATGTATGCCAACGTGTCACATGGCCTTTCTTCATCCTCCAGATAAATGCCAGCAGCAGCAGCAGTGTCGTCATCCCGGGAGCACGTGGCCAACATGGGCACCACGGTCATCACCATTGAGGAGGTGCGGGCGCTGGAGGGCAAGGAGGAGCAGGAGGAGTCCATCCTGGCCCTGCTGGGCATCATCGGCACCTTCCTCAACCTGTTTGTCATCGTCTTCGTGTACATCTACACCACCCTGTGAAGGGAGCCCCCGGAGGGTGGAGGGGAGGGAGGGGGGCTGAGCCGAGACTGGGGGCGAGTCAAAGCCAAGGGACTTTCCTTGAATAGGAGCGATACCGTCGCGGGAGACCGTCTTCTCCGCGGTGGGAGCCGGACATGCACCGCTCTCACAGGTCGGGGAAAGATGCGGACGATGAGGCCATGGCAGCCATGTTGTTGGGCCGTAGCCGTAAGCCTGGTAGATAACAGAGGGCCGGAGGCCACAGCACCAGAGACATGGCTAAGCTGGGCGCAGAGGGGAGCACCAAGAGGGGCTGAGAAAGACTGGACGAGGCCCAGCCCGGGTGCACAGCCCTGGGCTAGCGGAGAGCTCCGCACGGCCCTAAAGGGACCGACCATCCGACGAGCGCCAATGTTCTATTGGTGCGAGGGGAAGACGAAGGTCTTTTGGGACCAACACAACGTTTTTGAAATGGAATATAACCCCCACACACGGACAAAAGAGTGAAGGAGTGCTTGGGGCAGGTGGGGCGTGGCCAGGTGGGGCGATGGTGCACGCGCTCTGAGGTGGGGGGGTCATTTCAGAAGAACGTGCAGTCGTCTGCCACCGCTGCCGATCGATAACCTTCAGGGGCGGCGACTTTACGGCGTCGGGCCACCGTCGACGCGTGCGTTTCCTTGGCAACTTGGCTCCAGAGAAGCTGTGATGTAGTGCGCGGTCCCGAGCGCCCTGGCTTATCACATGGGCCACACACAAACACACCGTTTGAAATCCGAAAGAAACCACAGCGGAGATCCTATCTGACACTTGGCTCCCGTCATACTCTCTTTATGGGCTGAAACGTGTGGAGAGGTTCGAAGGACTGCCAACAACACGGACAGATTTATAACGAAGCAAGTCCCTGTTACTGAGTCTAACTGGATATTGAGTGGGGGGGAGGGGGGGTATTGCAATAAAGAACAGCTAATGAGAGAATGAAAAGGAAGTGATATTTTTATAACAAGATGCTTGTTGTTGATGAGGGGCACCGAGGGGACGGTGTGTCATGGTCGTGCTAAGATCCATTCTGTACATTTTACAACAAAAACATTGAGCTGAAACTAACACCTGTGTCTCTTTCTGCATCTCTTTCCACCTTCTGCTCAGTTTGTTGGGGACGGGGTTCCGTAGCGGGAATGGGGCTTAACGTTTCTATTGTAGTCTTTCGTTCACGTTTATTTCGGGGTAGTGTCAAGAGATTCCTGTTTCTGTATCAAAAACGTTTTTTGGGGGGGGGATAAATATATGAAGTCAATTCTAGATGTAACTGTGCAATAGGGGATATTTGATCAATAAAATGAGAATATGTCAAACTAGAAGAACAGTCTCATCTGTTATCATCCAAGCGTGTACGTGTACGTGTGTGTGTGTGTGTGTGTGCTCACGTGTGGGAAACTAGGCCAATGATATGACTGGTGAGTATAACATGGTGGTATGACATGGTGGTATGACATGGTGGTATGACATGGTGGTATGACATGGTGGTATGACATGGTGGTATGACATGGTGGTATGACATGGTGGTATGACATGGTGGTATGACATGGTGGTATGACATGGTGGTATGACATGGTGGTATGACATGGTGGTATGACATGGTGGTATGACATGGTGGTATGACATGGTGAGTATGACATGGTGGTATGACATGGTGGTATGACATGGTGGTATGACATGGTGGTATGACATGGTGGTATGACATGGTGGTATGACATGGTGGTATGACATGGTGGTATGACATGGTGGTATAACATGGTGGTATGACATGGTGGTATAACATGGTTTAGTTGACAGGATCATGGGTGCGGGTGGACGACTCCAGACCCTCAGGTATAAGGTGTCTAAACACTCCTCGTCTGAGGACTATTGGGATTCAGAAGACGTGCTCCTGTTGGACAAAGGTCAGACTGCCATGTTCCTTGTCCCATACAACACGGAGGAAAATCATTCCTGTCACGCGTGTCTTCAATTATACTGAGAGAGTGAAAGAGGAGAAGGGGAGAGAGAGAGAAGAGGAGAGAGAGACAAGAGAGAGGAGAGAAGAGAACCCTGTTGATTGTATCAGACTGGGAAAGTGGGATTTCACCTGCTAGTGTCAGTGCTGGTTGTGGTCTACGTACGTGTGTGTGTGTGTGTGTGTGTGTGTGTGTGTGTGTGTGTGTGTGTGTTTTGAGCGAATGTGTGAATCAATAGTCCCAAGGACAATCAAGACAACAAAGGTGGTTGAGAACTGGCTTGAGAACATTATTGGTAATCAGCAGCAGAGATCATTCGACGCTACAAACCCGACTCCGTAATCAATCACACTCCATCAGATGTTGTTGGTTACTTCAGTAACACACACACACACACACACATCATATGATTTCAAGATGACCTGGTCCATTTCTCCAGGCCTCCTCTTCCTACCACATCCCAGAGCAATGGAGAGGCTAGCTGGGGTCGCCTGAGGCACCGGGCCCCTTCTAATCCCATAGAGACAGAGCCAGAGCTCCGACCGCAACGTATCATAAGGACCGTCACAGTCAAACAGTGCACACGGCTACCGCCAATCCCCGCGCGGAAGCCTGCGACCTCACCGCCCATTGGCCATCAGCGTCCAATAAAACGGCAGATACAACGTACACGAGACCAGTGGTAAGGCTCTGTAAGGCTCTGCCCTTAACTGACAAGAGCCTCAGTAAGAGAGACGGGCCGTGGCGGGGGGACGGGACGTGATTGCTCGATGCAAATTGAAAGAGGTGTGAACACTAATAACGGCGGTTGAGGAGGCTCGTTTAGCATTCACCTTGTGGGGTCTGCTTCTAACGGATACTGCTGGAGGGGGGGATAGTGTGTGTGTGTGCGTGTCCTTTCCTACACGAAAGGAGGAAAATTAGATGAGACGCATGAGAGAATGCGTGTGTGTGTGTGTGTGTGTGTGTGTGTGAAAGAAGAGAAAGGGCCAAGGACATGGGGATGAGAGGAGGTAGAGGAAAGGTGGGGCAGGAGGAGCTGTACAGCTGCCAGTCCATGATGAGGGCGTCTCCACGCCACTGTGGCAGTCTGGGGAGAGGCAGGGTCGGCGAGGGAAGGGGGGGGGGCAATCTGGTCCCTCCCTCCAAACAGCTCGGCTCAGATTACCCAGGGACCTCCAAAGCGGAGGCTCACAAAACCATGAATGATGGTCTTCACGTGGCTGCTGTCTGTGGGCCCAAACTGCCTCAGTCTGGACCCGCTATTAAATCACAGCTGCTTTGGAACGGAGGGATAAAGAGGAGGAGAGCGGAGAAGTTGTAAATGCCCGGTTCGGAGGGCAGATTGTGGTTGCCATACCGACACATGCGCGCCCACCAACCCAGGGTAGTGGAGGTCGGGGAGCCAATACATCCACGGGGCACGCCGAAAAGACGGAACGCAATTATATCCGAAACGAATGTTCAAATGAAATTGCGCGGCGGTGACATTAAAAGGCGTTACCTCTCGCTGACGGCCTAAACCTTCCATGAGGAGGAACCAGGGAAGTGACTTCATGCATTTTGGGTAGGAGCCTCCGTCCTAACTTCCCCCCCCTCCCATATCTCTCCTAGCATACAGTGTTATTAAAGAGAGACACTGCCAGTGAGAGCTCTTAGGTTTTTCATTATACCCCCCCAGCTAGTGGCTTGCGGGCTGAAGGAGGCACACAGTGGCCTGCCTGTGGCCTGGGGTCCTCATCTTCTTCCTCTACACCAAAGACTTAACTGACCACAGTGGATTAAGCGCAGAAAGAAAAAAAACTGTCTACAAAGTGGGCGTTCAGAGAGAGCAGCTACGACTGGACGAGATTGCACCCGTTTGCTGTTTTAAAAGCGAATATATCATCATTAAAAAACTGGGCCAGGAAAAATGGGCACCATTTTTTTAAATACGGAGGTTGTAAAACCTGGTGTCTGTCAACACGCTGCCACACACACTGCACAGTGTCGGTGTGCTCGCTCTCGCGCTGCCACACACACTGCACAGTGTCGGTGTGCTCACGCTCACACACACGGCATAGTGTCGGTGTGCTCACGCTCACACAAACACGGCATAGTGTCGGTGTGCTCACGCTCACACGGCAGTGTCGGGGTACTCACGCTGCCACACACACACGGCACAGTGTCAGGGTGCTCACGCTCACGCAGCCACACGGAAAGCAGGCATTTACAGTGAGGCATTTACCAGATAATGAGGAGTAATTACAATGCTCATCTCTTTATCTGCTGTTATTAAATTATGCATTACCCGTTAATGCATACCAGCACACACGCGCACACACACACACACACAGCTGAGAAAATACGAGCACAGCACACGGACAACTAGAGGATGTGTACACAGTCATTAGCAATGTTCATATTTACAGCCTTGTATTCGAGAAGGCGAGTCCAGCGCATTACGCGAGGAGTTTATGAAGTGTATAGTCGCAAGGCGGCGGCCATTTTCCTTTCCGCTTGGAGCCAGTGATGGACCCTGAAAACACAACTGAACCCACACAAAGGCTGGGAGAAAGAGGGGGGACACAATCTTCCAGCTGAATTCATAAGACACCTTCTCACGTAGCGACCCACAACATTCAGGCCACATAACACTCACAGCAGCAGGCAGGAGAGACCTCCTGAACTACGGGAGCTGAATCCACCAAGACAATCCCCCTGGGGGTTGGAACACTAATAACCAGCTGGAGCGCTACCGCCTCGCCCCTTTGACCCACAGCGATGGCTTGACCCGGCCCTGTGAGTACGGTGGCTCAGGTGGGAAGATTACTGCCCCAACCAGAGAACATGTTAGGCTTTCACGCTGGGGACCAGAGAACATGTTAGGCTTTCACGCTGGGGACCAGAGATTACATCACCTCAGAGAATTGCCTCCCATATAAGTAGCCGGCGTTCAAATAACACCTTTACACACTGTAAGGTGCACACACGCGCTTCGGGAAGGTTCAAGAATGTGCTCTGCGTGACAATTCCCGCCTCTTCACAGTCAACAGAACGAGGGTTGTTGTTCTAGTAGTTTCCAGTGACTCGAGGCGCTCAGGTGATTCTCATCATGAGCGCGACGGTATCAACTACCTTTCCCATTTTGAAAAACACACATCATAAACGGATTCATCTGGCAGAGCGAATGAGTTCTTATCGAACAAAGGGGACACGCTCCCGTCCTTCAGACGAAATAATAACATTTAATCCAATTCGATGCTCAATAATTACCACCAAACTAAGTCACGACCAACAACTAACCGAATCAGACGAGTCGTCGGCACTCGTGCGCATGGAAAGACTAAATTATGAGGAGAAGGGGGGATCTCGGATGCGCCTGTTCTTCTAATTGAAAGCGATCCGAGCTTTATTGAGCTGGACTGTGAAGAGGCCGACCCTCGTCGACGGTTCTGCTGGAGCCCAGGAGAAGGCAGCAGCTCCATCTGCTGTCTCGTCAGGCAATGATCACACACGCGTGTGCACACACACACACACTCTTTCGGTCCACCTCAAAATGTGCTCCATCAAGAAGCCTTACTAATATATACACCAGGGCAATTAAAACCAGCACTAAATCACCCCTTCTGACGAGGGGCCCTGTGCCACCTTGAACAACAGCGGGTTTACGGCGCCAAACAAAAACAAACAAACCCCAATGATGGTGATTTGGTACACGCTGTGCACCTTTGGCCCTGCAGCAGCCACGGGACAGAGAGGGGGCGGGGCTTACCGGAGTCGTTGCGTAGGTAGGAGGACATGGCCGGGATGAGGCAGGACTGGCTGAGCAGCTCCTGGAGCACCGAGGGCAGGGCGTTGCTGTTGGGGCTGCTGCTCTCGCCCGCGGGGGCCTCCCCGTGGCCCCCCCCACAGCCCGCTGGGTTGATGTAGCTGGCCAGCACCTGAGAGGGGAGGGACACAGTCAGAAAGGGGGGGTGGTTTATACAAATGACAGCACAGGCTGAGGGCGGAGCAAACATGTATAAATGGCCATCTTCGAATCCAAACCGGTCAAAACCTGTTGCTGCATACCGACAGCCACGTTTCTTAGTTTAACATGTTTGCAGTAAATGTGGATGATCGAGTGCAGTTTGTCTGAGGGATGCGTGTGGAGGTCTGGTGGTGTGTGGCTGTGCGGGGCCCAGGCAGAAGGGCCCAGGCGTGGGACTGACCTGTAGCAGGCAGGTGACGTGCTCCTCCTCCAGGCGCTGCTTGGTGAGAGCCTGCTCCACGTCCCAGCCCGACGCTGTGGAGCCCGTCCCGAAGCCCGTGCCCTTGGCCCAGTACAGCTGCTGCTCCTCACTGGTGCCCGCGCCGTGTCCGCTGGAGACCTGGGGCTGGGGAGGGGGGACGGAATGGGGGAGAGAGGGGGTGAGAGGGAGACTCTGAATCGGTCCTAAACTGTTCCAAGCCAGGTACAGTAAAACTCCCATGAAAGGAGCTTCATCATAGTGATGCAATATTTGCTCAGAACGAGAAACCGCTTGCCCTTCCCCGACAATATGACTGGTTTAAAGACACACTTTATTGCTGATAACAGCTAGTAAGTAAGTAAGTAAGTAAACTTTATTTGTATAGCGCCCCTCGCAGACCAGGGTCACAAAGCGCTTCACAACAGATTAAAAATATACATACATTTAAAAGGCCAATTACAATACAGTGATAAAACATAGCAGCCCCAAGAACAAATTAGGCAAAAGCCTGCACAAATAAATAGGTTTTTAGTTGACGTTTGAATGCGTCAACAGACTCTATTGAACGCAGAGAGATGGGGAGATCGTTCCAGAGCTTGGGAGCAACAGCCTGAAAGGATCGGTCACCTCTGGTCCGCAAACGAGTACGTGGCACCATTAGCAGTTTCTGCTCTACAGACCTCAGAGCCCGAGCAGGGGTGTAAGGCTGAATCAGATCACTGAGATAGGATGGAGCCTGATCATGCAAAGCTCTAAAAGTTAGAACCAGAATTTTAAAATTGGTCCTAAAAGACACTGGCAGCCAATGCAGAGCTTTTAGGATAGGGGATATGTGGGTCCTCCTATATGAGCAGGTCAGAATTCTCGCTGCAGAATTTTGCACTAACTGCAGGCGAGACAGCTCCTTCTTGTTTAAACACGAAAACAAACTGTTACAGTAGTCTAAACGCGAAGACACAAAAGCATGAATGATCAGCTCCAAATCATTTTGCGACACCATTTGCCTGAGTTTAGAGATGTTCCTCAGCTGAAAAAAGCAGTTCCTGGTTAGCTGTTTGCAGTGCTGCACTAATGACATGTCCTTGTCAAAAATAACACCAAGGTTTCTTAGGCTAGGTTTGACAGACTGGCCTAGGTCACCCAAGTACTGGTTAATCCCTGGAATTAATTTATCAGGGGCAATAACTAGTGTTTCAGTTTTATCTGAATTTAACTGGAGAGAGTTATCCCTTAGCCATTGCTTAATTTCTGCTAAGCAAAGAGCTAAGGAATCAAGCCTCTGGAACTCAGTTGGTTTGAACGTGCAGTACAGCTGGATATCATCAGCGAACATGTGGTACGAAACATCAGAAAATCTCTGAATGACTCTTCCCAGGGGGAGTAAATACAACAAAAATAATACAGGACCCAAAACTGAACCTTGAGGGACTCCACACAACAAATCTGCTGACTCAGACCTTATCTGGTTTGCTGTGACACTGAAGCTACGTCCAGATAGGTAAGAAGAGAACCAATGGAGAACTGAGCCTGACAGTCCTACTTCATCCCTCAGTCTTCTCAGCAGGATCTGGTGGTCGATGGTGTCAAAGGCTGAGGATAGATCCAAGAGAACTAGAACAGTGCATTTACCAGAATCAGCGGACATCATGATGTCACTGGACACTTTCAGTAAGGCTGTCTCTGTAGAGTGGTGTTTGCGGAAACCAGACTGAAACTTCTCGGAGATGTTATTTTGATCTAGGAAAAATGACAGCTGTTCAGAGACCACCTTCTCTAAGATCTTGGACAGGAATGGCAGTTTGGAAATAGGCCTGAAATTACTGAGGTCTGTTGGGTCTAAACCTGTCTTTTTAAGTAGAGGCTCCACTATGGCATGCTTAAATGTATCGGGAAACACACCAGCAGTGAGAGAGAGGTTAACCATTTTGGTAACCCAGGGAGCAATTACCTCAAACACTTTGGAAAATAGCCTACAGGGAAGGATATCGGATGAGCAAGAGGAGGGTTTCATCTTGGTCACCAGTGCTGAGATGTCATCAAGAGATACCGACTTAAATGAGGACCACAAGTTGGAGACAGGCTCAATGACAGCAGGGGTTCCACATAAAAGGGGCTGGATTTTCTCCTTGATCGACTTAATTTTGTCAGTGAAAAATCTCAAAAAAGCATTGCTGTCCGCTTCACAAAAAACAGGGGTGATTGGGGCAGCAGGACAAACAAGAGAATTTATCGTGTCAAACAATGCTTTAGGGTTCTTTTTGTTTAATGTTACCAGTTTGCGAATATACTCAGATCTGGCATTTTTGACCATGTCATTGTACGAGGCCACAAGATCCCTGAGATGAAGTCTGTGCACCTCAAGGTTAGTGGATTTCCACAATCGCTCAGTCTTTCGACATAGTCTCTTCAGACTCAAGGTGTCTTCATTTGACCAGGGGCACTTTTTATTTTGTATAGACAGGTTTGATTTAACAGGAGCCACCTGATCCAGAATTTTAACACAGTGGTTGTTAAAACGGTGAATGAAATTGTCCACATCAAGGCAATCCATGAGCAAGAGAGGGTCAAACTTAGCAGAAAAATCATCTGCAGTATTGGCAGTGATAATACGCCTCTGAGACCTAACTTCTGCGGGCTTCGACTCAGGGCTGAAGTGCAGATCAAACAAAACAAGACAATGATCGCTCAAATGAACGTCATGTACAGACACATTCAAAATATCTAGGCCAAGTGTAAAAACCAAATCTAAAATATGGCCTTTCTGGTGCGTGGGCTCAGAAACATGTTGCTCAAAATTAAAAGCTTCAGTCAATGTTAAAAGTTCCATTGCGGAGCAAGATGAGCTGTCATCAATATGAAGGTTAAAATCTCCAAGGATTAAAACAGATTCCAACTTTATTATGGAGGATAAAAAGTCACTAAAATCCTTCAAAAACCCAGCAGCAGGTCCAGGAGGACGGTAGATGGACACACAGTAAAACGGGTTAGAAGAACCCACCATTATCATCTGGGACTCAAATGAAGCAAAATCCTGGGTCTGCGTCACTTTGCAAACACAACTGTCCCTATAGACAACAGCCAGACCCCCTCCACGACGACATGGGCGGGGCTTCCCCACGGCAGAGCAGTCAGCTGGACAGAGTTCATTTAGGTGAATAAACTCTTCCTCTCTCTGCCATGTCTCCGAAAGAAATAGTAAATCTAGCTTTTCTCTTGTGAAAAGATCGTTTAATGAGAAAGATTTATTTGAAATGGACCGTGCATTGAACAGGCCGATATGTAAAGATGATGACATCACCAGGGGAGTGTCCGTGGAGCGCAGCGGGATTTGTCGAAGGCACGTCCAGCGGTCACGTGGGCTCCAGCTGGTACGTGCGGTCAGGGCCGGTGTAAACACGGAAGAGCGTGCAGGCGATGGAAGACGACCACTACTTCTCCAGCGCTGTGTGTACTCCAGGACCGTCGCCGCGGTCCAGGCAGACGGCGGCGTGGGTGAGGTGTCACACAGGAGAGGGATCCGGCGCAAACACCGTGCGCGTTCTCCATGGTGGACGGCAGAGCCCAGGCGCGCTGCGGCTTTTCTTTGCTTGACCTGGACCCCAGAACGAGAGCCTCTTTTCCTCAATTTCCTGCAGACTTTCCCCGAGGCCCGAGAAAGCAGCAGGTACTCAGGTGAGCTGCTGTCGATGGAAAAGGGAGGAGGGAACGCTTGATTGTACCTGTCTCGTGTAACAAACAGTTCCTCCATCGACTCTTTAATACGAAACAATGAGTCCCGATCATAGGTCCGTGAGGCGGCGACACAACTATTTGTAATACGGGCTGATATGATCACACAAGTTGTAAGGATGACCATTAAAAGTCTATACAGCAGGAGACGAGCTGTGGCAACGCCAGTTACAGGCGCCATCTTGCTCTCATTAGATCCGATCTCATAAAATGCTAAGGCCTACCAGGCTCACACTAACACACATAAAGAACATGGGGACTATGGATGAGGAACTAGTGTGTGGAAGAATTATTGCCCAGGCGAAGTGTGTGTGTGTTTAAGTCATTTAAGCAATGAGGTGCTCTAGAAGTGATGGAGGGAAGAAAGGAGGGAGTGTTTGAACAGGGGAACAGGAGAGAGAGAGGGGGGGGGTAATCTGTGAATATCTGCGCCTCGATTGGCTTAGTTGAGATGTGGAGAGAGGAGCGCAGCCCTGACTGCACCTCCACAGCGAGGGCTTTGTCTGAAGCTGATTGGACGCGACGTGCCGTGCCGTATGGATCACCGGCGTCGACACGGGTGAGTGACAAACGGCAAGCACTGCGTTCTCCTGAGCGTGGGTTCGCAAACGTTGCCGGAACGTTCCGGAGCGTGCACGCAACGCTACCCCCCCCCCTCCTCCCTAATGGAGATGGCCTCTCGGTGCCAGCAAAGATCAGTGTCAGGTCGGTATGTCAATGTTGCAGTCAGGGAAATATGATATCTGAGTCGTTGGTCTTTTTGTTTCGTGTTTACGCAGTCAGTCAGTTTGAACATGGAGAAAAGTCAACACAAGACAAGGAAGGTACACACACACAGAGAGAGACTGAGAGAATGAATGGGAGTGATGGAGCGTGTGGGCACTGAAGCGTCTACGCCTCCTGACAGCCCTGGAAATCAGCGTCTGGCACGGGCTCACTCCTGCCAGTCCTGCCCTGGTTGCTGGGCTGGGTACTGCCCTGGTTGCTGGGCTGGGTACTGCCCTGGTTGCTGGGCTGGGTGCTGGGCTAGGAGCTACGAGGCTGAAGGCTAATCACTGATTCCAGGGGCAGAAACCTGAGCCCTGCGGTAGAGGACAAGGCTGGTCACACTACCTGATAAAAATAAGTTAATAGATAAATGAGGGGGGGGTGGAGGGGGGTCAGGTCGCCGGGGGGACGGACTATGCATCTGTCTGCCCCCCCCGGTCTACGTGGATCCAGTGTCACATCTCTGGCCAGGACCCCTGCTCTGGCTCCGTCTGCCGGAGGGGACCTCAAGGACGACCATTACGACACCGTGACAGGACTTTGGACGCCGTTCAAAGCCATCGGCCCCGAGATCTGTCCTCAAGTCCGACAGCTCCATAAATCCAGCAGCGGCGCTCTGTAGAGGGGCCTCAGCGAGACCAGACGCCACGCTGGAACGTCACGGATACAACGCTGGGACAGAATGCAGATCCCTGATCTTTCAGGAGGCTCTCTTCTTCATTCTCGTGGTGGTGTCGAGCGCCGGTGGCGTCGAGCTCTTTTGGCGCTCTGGGTCTATGTGATCGATGAGGTCCGAGGGGGGGGTGGGAGGGGGGGATAATTGGTTCTTGGTTTAAAAAGGTGGTCATCTGATGATTCCGTCTGGCCTTCAGAGGAGAAGTCTGGAGCACTTTGGGAGACAGCTCGGCCTTCACAGAGAACGCCCAGGAGCTCGCTCAATAGGAGACTTATTACTTCGATTAAAGAGCATGCCAATTCTGAGGGGATTCTTTCTTCATTCACTTCCCATTCATGACGTTCCATCTCCTCAGCCCTGTCAGCGACCGGCAAAGACGAGTCTCTCTCTCCCTCTCTCTCTCGCTCTCCCTCGCTCTCTTCCCCCCTCAGAACTGCCTCTTGTCATTCAGAGGAAACAATTAGCCAATTTGTCAAGAGGCTCAGTGGGACAGAAGAGGCCTTGACTGAAGCTCGGCCAGGTAGGGCCCATTAATAACCTGACAGAGCTTCTCACTGACTGAGCCACAAAACAACTTCATTGGTTCAGAGGAGTGAGAGCCGACCGTTGTGTCAACTCAGTGATTGGAGGGGGCACCTGAGCGTTTGGCATGAGATGGACAGCATCCGTCAAGCTCCCGTATACTTTACCCCAAACGTGACTTTGTTGTTGTGATATTGTAGCTAGCCAACTTGAACACCTGAACATCGAGAGATGCAAAGCCTAATTCCGGTACTTCATGATCAAATGACAAAGCACGAACGTCGTTTACACATCTGGCCCATCCAGATTTCTTACCCAAAAAATTGTGAATTGATCAAAAACACAATGTGCCTTACCTCAGAAGAGTTGCCGCTGGCGTTGGGGAGGCGGGGCGCGTGGTGGCTGAGCGCCGACAGACAGGCCAGGATCAGGTGGATGGCTCCGATCTCAAGCGCCATGCGGCGCAGCAGCACGCCGTCGTCCGTGGTCAGGGGCGTGGTGCTGAACAGCGCCCGCAGCACGTGGAAGGGCAGCGTGGGCAGCACGTTGGCCGACGGAGACTGCAGGATGTGACCTGTGAGGAGGAGGAGGAGGCAGGACCAATCAGAGAAGGAGAAGGACTGCAGGATGTGACCTGTGAGGAGGAGGAAGCAGCGACCAATCAGAGAACGAGAAGGACTGCAGGATGTGACCTGTGAGGAGGAGGAAGCAGCGACCAATCAGAGAACGAGAAGGACTGCAGGATGCGACCTGTGAGGAGGAAGCAGCCGGACCAACGACCAATAAGAGAACGAGGAGGACTGCAGGGATTACAGGGGTCTGAAGACAGAGAAGTAAAGTAACTGAGCCCAAGAAGATGGCCCCTAGAAGAAAAGACCCTCGACGGTCGAGGAGAGATAATCTATTCAGTATCTAGGGCAAAGACAACAGACTAAACACCAGGTAAAGGGCAGCCTGATGTGACTAGTGTCATCAAACAAGCTGGCAGCCAGCTCTGCTCATCAATCCTGAGCACGGGAACGTCATCTCAAGGACTACAACAACAACAAAAACCACGGTGACAGAGACAAACATGGTTGACATATAAACGCACACACGGAACATGCACAGAACGCGTACGAGCGCGCACACACACACACACACACACACACACACACACACACACACACACACACACACACACACACACACACCACACACACACACACACACACACACCACACACACACACACACACACACACACACACACACACACACACCACACACACACACACACACACACACACACACACACACACACACACACCACACACACACACACACACACACACACACACACACACACACACACACACACACCACACACACACACACACACACACACACACACACACACACACACACACACACACACACACACACACACACACACACAGACCCAAAAGAGGCCAACAACACGCTGTCAATAAGGCAGACAAACGAGAGGAGGGATCTCCAGAGTCGTTAGGATGACGAGGGACGACTCGTCAATACGAAACAAGCCAAACAGCTACATTACCCACCAGTCTGCAGACAGATAGGGAGGGGAGCAACATCGTGACGGTGGGGAGACTGGGGGCGGACAAACGTGTCTCAATTGTAAATGGAGTCATTTAATTCCTTCTCTCTCTCCTTCTCCTCCCCTCCCACAGGCAGGCCTAGGCAGCTTACAGAGGGGTCCGGTTACATGCGCCGGCCACATTATTGCAGTGACAGCTATGTATTGTGGGGGCTTTGATGACGGCCGTTATTGATCGGCGCCACTGGCCCGATCGACTGGCTGACAAAGCCAGTGAGTGTCCCGGTTTGCGGCGGCAGGGTTGGGGTGGATAGGGCAGGGTGACATCAGTCCCCAAGAGACCTTCAACAGCCTCCTGTGTGCGCACTCACAACACACACACACACAAATGTTTCCATGTATGGACAGATTCTAATCTTGTCGGAGGGTGATGGAGGCCAACAGTTAGTCCTGACCACCAGACAAGGCCAGCTGACCGTCTGACCTGACTGGAATCATGACAAACAACCCTCAGTGTGAGGGTCAGTAAAAAAATAAAAACGGGGGGAGGGTCTAAATGAAAACATGAAGCCCCGCCCACCACTAGGTAAAGTCCCACCCCGCCCGGTCTGTGTCTGCAGCGCGAGCACACTTACTTCCCTCGCCGTCGTCCGTCACCCCCAGCACGAGGCGCAGCAGGCACTGCGCGTGCTTCCTCTCCTTGAGCAGCACCTCGGCGTAGCCCGGCAGGCGCAGGAACAGGCCGAACGCCGCCAGCGAGTGGGCGGGGATGGGCGACATGGTCTGCACCGACGCCTTGCTGATGGGCGGCGGCTCGGCGGCGATGGTCTCGGGCGCCTCGTACACCAGCTCGCCCGACTGCTCGATGGTGACCCACTCGAACTGGTCGCTGTCCTTGGGCTTCTCCTGCGTGGCCGAGGGCACCACGGGGGCGCTGACCTGCGGCGAGGGAGGGGTTAGAACAGGGCGGGGTCGTGGAGGACGGACAGGGAGGACGGCGCTAGACAAAATGTGCTGACGTGGTGTTGTGCGATCGTGTCTGTGGGTGGAAGGACACTGAGGAGGAAGAGCCGGTTGTTTCAGAAGGTTTCAGACGTGTGGTTGTAAATGTCAGAGCAGGTCCTTTTTTTATTGATTATTTTCGAACCTTTGAGATTATACATGAACTGGCCGAATTGACGCAAAGCGGTTTGGTGTATAGACTCTGGGCTATGACGACAGGTCTGTCGCACTTCCTCATTTGACGCTTACTCTAACGCGTCTTAAACGACGAGCGCAACTGAACACCACAGAGCTTTAACCCACGTGTGCCCACGCTTGACGTCGATACGATCGACTCAAGCTCAGCTGAACTAAAAGCCAGAGCGATTCTTTAGGAGTGTACGCCTCAGGTAAAACACTTGGCACCTGTGGGACAATGTCAGCTAATGGAGGCGAGGCTGTTTAGCTACCGAACCCACAGGCACGAACACCATTAAAGGCTGGCTTCTGTTTGAACAGAAAAGCCTCATCTGCCCTTTCATAGAATCGAGTTTGCGAACGGTCTCGAAGCTAAGATAGCCATGCGGCTTTAATAATTCACAACCAGAGTATGACCAGCAAAAACAACAGCATTCGTTCGCAGACGGTGAATGATCGAGACAGACCTTGGAACATACGAGTTTGTTAATAATGGTAGGGCCCAATAAAATAAAAATGTTGTCTTTCATGTGGGTGTCGTTCATACTGGTCTCATTGAGGTGTAATAAAATGGTCTCACTTGATGGCCGTTGTGGGGAGCCTGGTGCCAGCCACCAGTGGCTCGGGGAGACTGCCGGAATAACTCAATTTTCTGCAACGAATCGAAAGGGGGGAGAGGGTGGGGAAGTGGAGGGGGGGGAAGAGGGAGGGGGAAAAACAAAACAAATAACAGATTTAGTTGCTTGGCAAGTCGAAGAATCCATCTCAGCTGTTTCAGCTTCTCACCTTGTCACCGTGCATGCTCAATTACCCGCTAAAGTATCTATTTACTTTCATTTACTAGTCTTGATGTAGCGCCCGGGGAGCGGGGCAGACAAACACGGAGGGGGAGCCTGACACGGAGGGGGAGCCTGACACGGAGGGGGAGCCTGACACGGAGGGGGAGGCTGACACGGAGGGGGAGCCTGACACGGAGGGGGAGCCTGACACGGAGGGGGAGCCTGACACGGAGGGGGAGCCTGACACGGAGGGGGAGCCTGACACGGAGGGGGAGCCTGACACGGAGGGGGAGCCTGACACGGAGGGGGAGGCTGACACGGAGGGGGAGGCTGACACGGAGGGGGAGCCTGACACGGAGGGGGAGCCTGACACGGAGGGGGAGCCTGATACAGAGGGGGAGGCTGACACGGAGGGGGAGCCTGACACGGAGGGGGAGCCTGATACGGAGGGGGAGCCTGATACGGAGGGGGAGCCTGACACGGAGGGGGAGCCTGATACGGAGGGGGAGCCTGATACGGAGGGGAAGCCTGATACGGAGGGGGAGCCTGATACGGAGGGGGAGGCTGAACGACCAAACCCGGCGACACGCCGGCCCTTCCAATGGGCCCGGCGGAGAGACACACTTACAGATTGAATATTTAGGAAGTCAATTTGGATTCTCCGCTAATGGTTCCGTGTTCAAATTGGAATAATACTGAGGTATAGCTCTGTGGTGGTAGTGCGTTTAGAATAAAGGTGTCTTGCTAAATGAATACATTACATCTAAAAAGATGTGGAACTGCATTCGCGGGACACGCTTTGCTGAACACAAACTAAAAAGGCGTAGATACGTTTGACGTCATCCATTGACCTCACCGGGAGAATCTCAATCACGACCTACAACGAAACGGCAACTTTTTCCAGTCTGTTTTCACAATGAACTAACGGCCCTAGCTTTTTGCTAACGGGGGGGACACGTGGAACTAGTGGGAGGCTCGGCGTGGGCGCTGGTCTGACCTGCTGGATGACGTCGGGGTAGAGCATGGGCAGACGCTCGGCGATGAGGGCCAGGCCGCCCATCCCAGCGAACACCTGCAGCGGAGACTGGATGGGGTTGGTCTCCAGCAGGGACTCGTCGATGGCTGCGTCCAGGCACTCGTCGCCCGGGGTCATGGGCTCGTCCTCGGGGCAGCTGCTCAGCATCTCACAGTGTTCCACTGGAGAGGGAGGGAGGGAAGGACGGAGAGAGAGAGGGGACATACAACATTAAAACCAGACCGTTCCGATGAACAATTGATTCAATATTGCGGTCTTATACTTTCGAAGATGAACAGAATGAATGTTTCTGAGATCAGACGATCAGATCTTTGAAAAAACAACAGGGCAAAAAACCAATACTGGAGAGGAGTCCTGCCAGAGACACCCGTGTTTACCTCCAGCCCAGATCAGGAGATAAATCATCTCTTATAGATTCATCATTCATAGACGGAGGAAAAAAGAGAGCTACTCTCCCATTAATCAAGCTCAAGCAACCAAGAAGGAGGGTGGGGATCGCACGGGAAGGGAGACGAACGGCAGAAACGAGACACCCAAGTCTCGACCGGCTTCGGAACGGAAGAGGTGTAGATACAGTAATGTGTGCTAATGGTTGCACTTGAAAAAGGGCTTCCCAGTCTTAGTGCAGTCTGGGCACTGATTAAAAACGGGAAAAAAAAATCAAGGACGCGGACAAACTACCCGTCCCACTCCGCACGTTTGGGGGCGGTCGTCTCCGTGGACAAAGTCAGAGCGACTCGACAGAATAAAGGGTGGAGAGGGGAAGAAGAAAAAAAACTCAACCGGCCCTGCCCACTGTTTGTCTTTGCCAGAGTGAGCAAGGGTCATTTTACTATGATATAAAGCTCCAGTCGATTGATGGGTCATCTACAAGAAAGCCGCACATCATCTCTCATGGATGAGAAAATAAAACTGATGATTCATGACTGCCCTCTTGTCCTTTTATCTCGCTCGCTCTCGCCCTCCCTCTCTTTTCTAAAAGGTCCTTTTTCCCATTCTCCTCATGGTGAATTAAAAAGCCACAGAGGTTGTGACTAATAGGGTTTCTAACAGTGCTGGTGCTGTCTGGACTCCCAAGCAGGGTGAGACGTGAACTAGACGGGGGGATGCTCGTCTTTCAGTGGGGCCGGCGAGGAGAGATCGACGCCTGGAGAATATCTAAACAGAGGCAGAGACCAATCAGACCATTGAGCAATGTGCAAATACGAGCTGAGGCGTCGTCGTCGTCGTCGTCAGGCTGCTGGTGAGTCCGCCGACCAATCACAGACACGAGACCTCGGCAGGGACAAATGGAGAAAGACGAGAACATCTTTTGACTCCGTATGGGAGCCAAATGTGTTCCTTGGTAAAAGGTGAACCAAACGTATTTAAACCGGTGACTTCGACAAGAGAAATCAGAAATAGTGAGAGTAAAGACCGAAAGCGGCCTCCCAAGGGACGAAAACCCTTTAGATGTGAAAGCCTGGCCTATTTACAAAAGGTAAGGGGCTGGGAGCCCTCCTTGAGCCCGTCTCCAGTATGGAGAATGCAGGAGCGGTAAGTGGCACAGAGGTAAATGGATTCTCCCCACCCCCGAGTACCTTAGCCCTGCTCTACCTCCACCGCACATTCTTTTGCTCAATCTCCCTCTCTCCATCTCCCAGGTCTTTTAGCGAGGGTCAATGCTCCACCCTCCATTTAACAGCCTCAATGGGGTCTCCGGAAAGAATCCTCCGGAAGGATTGGTTTTCAGAAAACAGAAGGAAGCTTTCTGGGGGGGGGGAGGGAAATGGCGAGGTGAGCCATAAATGCAGATAATGCCGTTGGGCACTGGGCCAACAGCGGAAGGAGACGGAAGCCTGAAGGGGTCAAAAGTCCTTCAGAAGATAAGAGCCTTCATATGGAGAGTGCCATGTGTATATCGCTCAACAACAACAAAACGTCTGCACAAATGAGACGCCCGATCCTGGTCCTTTTGTCCTGGAGCAGAAAGAGCGGCGTTGGGAGAGCTGGCTAACAGCACTATTGGTGCGTGGCATTTTGCAGTCTTATCCTCCTTCCCCCCCTCTCTAATCTATATCCCTCAACTAATTATCTGAACTCCTGAGCCAGAGAGGAGTGAAAGTAAATTGGTTCAACGAAGACAATGATTGAGCTAATCAGGTGGTTAGTGTCTGGGCTAAGGGCGAGATTAGCTGGGAGAAGCTCGGGCTCTTTTGCTTCAGACAGGGGGGGCTTTTTATCACCTCGGGAACACACAAGTCGCTAGTCTTCCCTGCCAGGTGGATACGCCGACGGGGACGAAACGGTTCAAACCGACACTGAGGTCGTCGAACTGGACCCGAGTGACGAGGGGATGGCTCCAAAACGACGGACGGCGAGCCCGTAAAGAGAGATGAAATGCAGGGAGGAGGGGGGTGCACTAAACGAAACAACTCTGACTGAGTGGTTGTGTGTGTGTGTGGGTGTGTGCAGGCGGCTAGGGGAAGAGGAAAGGCAAACAGGCGACGGAGCAGAATCAACATCCTCTACCAGCAGAAAGGGAAACAGGCTTTTGTAGCTGTGCCACCAAGCATGCCGTTTATGATAGGCCAAACAAGCCTGGAGCGGCAGAGGGAGAGAGGCAGGAAAGTGTCTCTCCAGACAATGTCTCAACATGGTACAGTCCGGCCCAGTCCAGTCCAGTACCACACAAGCTAAAGACTGCACCTTCAGTTAACGTCTGGGTTCGGTGAAAACTTAAAAGCGGTGAATAGTGGTCCTGGATTGGTCAAGTGTTTGGACAGCATTTGTCTTTCCCATGAGCTGCTAGCTCCTCCTGGCTGTCACTGTTCTGGTGGTTATTAGTTGTACTTCGCTACGTACACCAGTGAGATGGCTGTGTGTTGGACCGGTGGCAGTTTAACATGTTCTGGTAAAACGTGAACGCAGCAGAACAACACAAGCGGCTCCTGCTAGAATCAAAGCTCTCCCTGCGTACGCACACACACACAATAAACATTTATTATGCTCCGAGAGATGGCATGTAGTGATCTGTGTGTAGCCATGGGTGAAGTCAAGAATGGATACATTATTGAACACATTCTCATTGTTTTACTCAATTTTCCACATGAAGGGAGAAGGAATGTTATTCGATCATGTATAAAATGTTAGTGTGTGAACCCTGTTTTGCAGCAGGAATCTGCCGTGGTGCTGAGTGTGTGTGTGTGTGTGTGTGCGTGTGTGTGTTGGGATAGTGGTCAGCTAAAAAGATTTGACCTAGTCGGCACATTCACCGCTGCTGACATCATCAAACAGACGTCGGATGTGTGACATCAAAAAATATGCGTGTCACAACAGAGACAGATCCATCTTAGCATTGCCAGCCATGTCTTACATAAAAGAAGAGCCAAACCAGGATCGCTACAAATATATTCAAAGTACATCACATTCAAAATGCTATCTTGATTCATATGACTCCAGTAACAAAAAGCTGAAATAGGTTTGGAACAAGCGGGCCTAAAGATAGGAGGAACCTGACTAGACCAGCACACTCCTTCAGAAGCCGTCAAGCATCGCAGCTTTCCCCTGCAAGCCAGACGTGTAATAGAGGTGGTGATGTAAGAGCCCCAGACCAAAATAACCTCCATTAAGAACAGGGCCCGGGATGGGGGGGGGTGGGGAACTGACTCGAAAGACAACGGCCTGTAAATTCACCCCAAAACCCATTTAGATGCAGCCACTCCGTCTTGGCAGAAACCCATTCCGCGTGCCTATGGCCCGGTCCCTTTAAGTAGTATGTAATACATCTGACACGCATTCCAACATTTCCATCTTCCCGCGATAGCTTCCCATCAAAACTAAATGAGTCCGGCCATCGCGGAAATGGATACTTCTTTATTTGTATGATTTTTTTTTATATATACATGGGCCCCATGACTCAACACAAAAGGACCGCCCGAGTGTGGAGCAGGCTGGTTGTGTACGACCCTCCTCGCCGCCCTCCCCAGAAAGAGAGCGGCTGCTTGGACGTGGCGGGGGGAGACGGGCGCTGGGTGCCGAGGCAGAGGGATGGATGGGTCTGGAGGGGAGGGGGAATGGGGCTGTCAGGGGAGGCGTGCGAGAGGGCCATCAGGGCCTCACTTACACCAGACCTGGGTCTCACTGCAGGGCAGGGGGGGATATGAGAGATGAGCTCGCACTTGGGAGAGGAGGATGAAGTTGTGCGTGTGTGTGTGTGGGTGTGTGTGTGTGCGTGTGCGTGCAGGGCTTCTCTCGTCGCCCGTGGACGAGGTGGTTAAGCCTGGAGGAAAGCTGACCTTTCTCCGTGCGCAGCCTCTTGAAGGAGTCCGTCTTGGAGAGGCCGGGGTCCGAGATGACCTTGGAGCCCAGCTTGACGGTCAGGTCGATGGAGCGGTAGCCCTGGGGCAGCCGCCGGTCGTACAGGAGGGTGAGCAGCTGGGCCAGGGTCATCTCAGCCGGCAGGGGCTGACCTGGAGGGGGGGGAGAGGAGGAATACATGACAGCTACTGTACATGGCACGAGGGGACGTGACCTAGATATCAGCGTGGCCAAGATGATGCGGACGACGGTCGGAAGAGTGCGCCGATTACGCAACAGACCGCCGATCGGTTGGAGTGCTTCTAGTGTTCGGAGCTTCGGTGTTCTCGATTGAGTTTGGCCGTGACTAGGACAGGACGAATTGAGGAGGTGACGGGGGCGGGGTGGAGGGAACGGCACGTGCACCTCGACACCCCGGGGCCACGGCTCTACTGATTGGGCCACAGCCAAAGGACACGGACTCAATGAATTGATTGAGACGGAGGTAACAGCTTCATTAAGCAGGCTGGATCGATAGGCTTCCCTTGGTGGAGGAGCGAGTAGGGTGGTGTGTGTGTGTGTGTTGAAGCGTTTTGAATAATAGTTCTAACGTCTCACTATATTGTGCAGCTAAAACACAAAAAGAATGACCACTACATGATGTAGGTATTCTCGTCTTTGGGGGTGAAATCGGGCCGGCTTCAATATTTCTGGTCCTCTTCGGAAAATATTCCGGCTTGCTCTCTGCATTTGGCCAGAGGTTTGTGTGTGTGTGTGTGTGCGACAGAGAGTATGCGAGCGCGCGCGTGTGTGTGTGTGTGAGTGTGCGACAGGGTGGAGGAGGAGGGGTCCAGAGAGCTAAGCGGAGGCGACAGTGCTGTGCGAGGGGCAGTGTACCTGGGAGCAGCTTGTGGTAGAGGTGGAAGACAGGCACACTGATGGTCTTGGCAGAGGGGTCCACACCCGAGGAGGCGCTCAGCTTGTCGCTCATCACGCGGCCCCTCCGGGAGGGGGGGCGGGGAGGGGTGGACAGCGCCCTCTTGGACTGGGACTTCAGACCTGGACGGACACACACACACACACACACACACACACAACTCGGGTTACAAACACACACTTTTGAACAGAGTTCACACTAAACGGGACTCATTCGATCCAGGTCAATATTTGTTTTGGAATCCATTTCAATGTTTTGTGACTTCCTCTCCTTCCAGCATTATCAAAAGGATTCCATTCAATAAAAGGAGCTTACCCGTGTTAACTTATTATTCATAGCTATTCATATGTCTAGAGTAAATATTGAACTTCTCGGCCCTCTACCATTGGTGCACTGAAGCTGATGAACTAGTTAATTAGCTCTTGAGGAACGGAGCTTGGAGGGTGATTGGTGGCTAACGGGGATTGGCTGGAGAAATGAGCGCCTGGATACCTGAGGCCACGACGACGCTGTAGTTGTCCTGGAAGCCGCTGTCGGCTTTCATCTTCTCCTTCTCCTCGTGGTTCTTCTTCTCCTTGTCCTCCTTCTGCTCGTTGATCAACTTGGCTGTGATGCTGGGGGTGTCTGTGGTGGAGAGATGAGAGAGAGAGAGAGAGAGAGAGAGAGAGAGAGAGAGAGACGAGAGAGAGAGAGAGAGAGATGAGAGAGAGAGACAATAGAAAGCGGGGAGAGGGAGCGTGAGAGAAAGAAAAGAACGGAGGGAGGAGAAAAAGCACATTGTCGATGGGAGAAGGAGACAGGAAACCTTCCTCTGGGCTGCTTCTCTCTCCCTGGGGTCTACGAGCCGCCGTATGCAATCAGGAAACGGTTGATGCTGATTGTCATAACATATACATATACACCCTTGAGGGCCCGCTGCCATTTTGAACAACAAGTATTGACATCAAGCCTAATGTATGCGCCAACAGGGGCTAACAGATGCCATCAACAGTTAGATCAGGCTTATCTGTTCCACCACCCTTCAGAGATCAGATAAAGGGGCCTTCCTCAGAGGATAATAGAACATTAGCAATTCCGAGGGCCATCGCTAGCAAAGATTTCCGGAGGAGCCCTGGCAGACTGGACTGTAACAGAGGTGGTTCGGCCAGCGCGGCTCCCACCCACCGGCCGTGTCTGGGCCCCGCCCCCTCCCGAGGCCTGAAGCCACGCGGCTGGACGCCCGATCGAAGTCCGAAAGCTTTAGCTCAGCCGGCTTTCCAGGATCGAGTAATAAACAGCGGCTGGACGCCTGGAGCCGTCACGGTGTCAGAGCCTTCCAGAGGCAGCGCCTGCTGTATCCAGGTTAGCATCAGGGCTGCTATCTGCTGTTCTCAAGGTCCCGGGAAGAGAGCCATTCATCACTGGCAGGCCTGGTGAGGGCTGGCCAGGGTCAGCACGCCCGGACAGGGGCAGGGTGCCTACAGCCAGGCTGCCAGTACCTCATGCCTTAAGCTCCGAGACTCGAATCCAACGCTAAATGAATACAAGACGTGACGTGCTGCTCTGTTTATGAAGGGGTGCTTTGTCATTTGATTGACATGGTGGCCTGCCTGAATTGAGTTGAGAGAGGAGTTATTTGTGAGAAAGAGCTAGGCTTACAATCGTGGGTTGGATAGATACAATAGCCAGATGCAGCGCGTTCTGGTAACTGGTGTCCGTTTGAGAGAGCTTCAGTATCTCCCCCTGCTGGTGAGCTACAGGTACTGGGGGACAGCTCCGGAAACGAGCCCACGCTGCTGCTAATAATGTGAGTGGACGAGCAGCAGTCGACTGGAAGGGTCCGTGTTTATGCCCTGGGAGCTGGTGAGGAGGGAGGGAACACACTTTATGAAGTGTACTGTGTGCTTTGCTTCGTGTTCTCAGTGCCAGTATGTGGGCGCCAGAGAGAGAGAGCAATAGAAAGTGTGTGTGTGTGCGCGTGTGTGTGTGTGTTAGAGATATGGGCAGAAAGGGGAAGCAGGGGGGCGGAGAGGGGACAGGTGAGCTGAGGAAGACATGGAGCTAAAATGGTCCCCGGGGTCTGTGCTGGTTCACTCTGCACAGCAGCAGCTACCTCGTGATACACTCCCCATGCAGCAGTTTTTTTGCTCATAAATGAGCGATAGGCCAAAACAAAAAGTTTAAATCCAAATATATATATACACTTTTGAGAGATATTTGCTATAAATAACGAATGACGAATGGTTCCGTTCACAAAAAAACACACGCGCTTTTGCGGACCGATACAGTATTGGTGTTGGACTCCATCTGCTGTGCATTGGGCATGCGTGGGGTCTGGGCACATGTGATGGAATCTGGGAGGCGCCGACACGGCACATTACCTTCACATATGTAAATCTGTCTGCCTTGTTCAAATGGAAGGAGGGCCGGGGCTGGGAGGATAAAAGGCTGGAATGGTGAGCTGGGCTGGGAGAGTGGGTCTCCCTGCTTGTGTGAGGGGTGTGTGGGGGCCAGGGAGATGGCTCTGGAGTGTAGAACACACACGCTCAACACACGCACCACCTGACGGTACAGGGAGACTTTTCCACGCCGCGTGCTTGTGCAATGCCTGCCACGTCCTATAGAGAATAGTTACTGAAACCCCAACACAAAGCTGGCTTTTGGTCCGACAATGACGCCGTAACACACAACGCCACACCATCCTAAAGTTCAGGTCAGCCAATAGGAACGCTGCTCTGAGGCACGCGTGAGGAGAAGGCAGAGGAGTGCGCCGCTGCGAGAGGCCCGGGGCGTGGCCGGAGGAAGGAGGACGTACCTGACACCCGGTCCAGGACCTCGGCCAGCGTGGTGGAGATGGGCAGGTGGAGGGTGCGGTATTTGTGTCCCGCTCCGTACATGGGGTGCTGGATCACGTGACTCGTGGCGTTGATGCGTCCTTTGTACAGCTGAAGAGGGTGGAGAGAAAGAGAGAGAGAGAGAGAGAGAGAGAGAGAGAGAGAGAGGGAGAGGATGAGACACAGAAGGGTTGAAAGACGGAGTCAAGATGGATTAAGAGACATCGATGTCGGGGACGTGAAGAGCACTTAAAAAGTTACAATAAAAAAACCTGCGAATGAAGGAAGAGCCTGTCAATCTCTTCAGTTGAACATGGCAGGTTGCCTAAAGATGACATGGGTTACTCTGACTCCAATGTGACACCCCTCTCCCTCTCCCTCTCCCTCTCCCTCTCCCTCTCCCTCTCCCTCTCCCTCTCCCTCTCCCCTCTCCCTCTCCCCCCTCATCGCTCTACCTCTGCCATTATCCGAGTTGACAAGACTTCTCATCCGGCATGAATGTTACATGTGCGCATCATCCCGGGCGACATTTATTGCTTCCTACAACCTCCGGGCGACAGGCCGAGGATCCAGGGCCACGGCCCAGCAGAAGGACCTCGTACTGGGAGGTTAACCCCTCCACCACCCCACACACACACACACACACACACACACACACTAACTAAGGCTCTGCACCAACGCCATCTTGAAGAGAAAGTCGTTTAATTGACTCAGAACTGAGTTCTTTTGATAATGGATATACTTGAGAACCCTCCTATCAGAGCTTCTACATCGTGTTCTTCGTCACGTGCACCAGCTCGGAAAGCGGAGCCTATTTGGAGTATCGGAAGAGTTTAGTGGCATTTGATTGACGTGACAAATATAAATGTCAAGTTTCCTCCAGCCAGATGCAGATCAGATGGACATGAGGTCTGAATATCAACGTGCAGATGTTATTATTTCAACACTGATGCACTCGAGTCACTGGAAAGGTCAGTCGTATACTGGAATAAAAAGCATGTGACCGAGTCCAAATAACTGGATCGTTGTGGGATACGAGTCGGTTTGAAAGTTTACGCTTTTTTCCCCGTCACCAAGGAATAGGTTCCCAACCTTACTTGCAAAATGTGTCCCGACTGAGTCTCACAGCTCATGCATGAAAGGGCTTGAGTGTGAACGTACAGCATTTCATATCCAGCCTGCAAGTAACAGATGATTTCATAATAAACATGATCATCTCATCAAAGATATTCAGCCCCATCCCATCCCAGGATCATCTTCCTGTCTGGCACGATGGAGTGTTTCCCTGGCATGCCCACAGCAACAACCATCCTTCAGCTTGCCCGTGAATTGACCCTCACCCGGGCACGCGGCTATTTACGAAGAATAATAATACAAATAAATTAAAAAGCTGAGCAGGGAGTAATGACGACAAGGAGATGACTGGCGAGGTTCACATGGAATTCGCTTTGGGGACAAATGAAAACAATTTCTCTCCTTTAACGTCACGTCTGTCTGCTCTCCCCTAAATCCTTCCCTTGACAACCAATCATTTGAGGAGAGTGAATGATAGGACTTAACATTAGGAGGGGAACGCGATACGCTCCAATCCGGCGCGAGGATGTGACGCGCGCACGCCTGCGAGTGTGTGTGTTCGTTTATTCACATTACTGTTGTGCTGACCCCTGGTGGCCACTAGGGTTGATTACACTATAAACAAGTTCAGGAAAAGAGCCTGAAAACTCTTGTTTTGGAACCGCCTGCTCAGGTGTGGAGTGGACCCCCTCTACCAACACCACCAGTGTGCCTGTCTTCCACCTCTACCACAAGCAGGAACCCCTCCTGCGATAACAGATCCGACAAGGGAAGAAGGCGGGACACGTTCCGAACAGGGCCAACTAAAGCAGGGCCTTGACGAACGGCCCCCCGACAGGAAGAGAAGCTATGTTGGCCACAGGAGGTTGGGGGCGGGACTCACCGGACACGGCGACTGCAGGAAGACGGTGACCTTCTCGTCCTCCAGCATGAGCTGCAGGAAGAGCCTGCGGATGAAGCCGGAGATGTTGCCGGAGACGGGCACGTTCCCTCGCTGCGGGGGCCGACTGGAAGAGCTCGCACAGCACCTGCAGGGGGGCGAGGGGGAGGAAGAGAGGGGGTTACTCCACTGAGATCCGGCAGTATGATAGAAAGCAGAGCTGGAACCATCGGCCAGCCGTCTGGGGGGGGGGCGGGGGGAGAGAGGGGCTCCACACCTGGGCCATGAGTCTCTGGTTGTTGGGGTGGCAGGAGATGCACTGCAGGAAGAAGGCCACCGTGGCGTTCTCCAGCGCCGTCCTCTGCTGCGTCGTCAGCCCCCCGCTGTGCATGGACGACCCCAGCGAGTAGCGCGAGCCCGAGGGCTGCGGCGGGGCCGGGGGCGGGGCGCAGCACGCTCCGCTGGGGCCCGCCGCCTGGGCTCCTCCCCCGGAGGCGGAGGCAGAGGCGTGGGCAGAGGCGTGGACGCCCCCCGCCGCGCTGGCGCTGGAGTGGCACAGGAGGAACAGCAGCGCCGTCCACAGGGGGTTGACCTCGGGGCCGCCCAGCCAGTCCTTCATGGCGTGGCTGTTCCCCACCTCCGTCAGGAAGCGCAGCACGGGCGCCGCCAGCTCGGCCGCCAGGGGCACTCTGGCCTGCGAGGAGGAGGAGGATGAGGAGGATGAGGAGTGGGGGTGATGGAGGTGGTGGTGATGGTGGTGGTGTCTCCGCTCGGCCTGGGCGGAGGCGGCGGCGGGCAGGGGCAGGTCGGCGCTGGCCAGGAGGCTGCAGCAGAGCCCCGCCAGGCTGCGCACCAGCAGCGACGGCAGCCCCGAGTCCAGCAGCTGCTCGATGGCCCCGGGCGACTGCGAGGCGGCGGCCAGCGTGGCCAGCTGCGACTCGGACAGGTTGACGGGCGGCCGCGCGTGCTTGGAGTCGTCGGTGAGGCCGGCGGCAGAGGCGGCGGCGGCGGCCGAGGCGGTGGCGCTGAGGTCGTGCTGCTTCTTGCCGTCGTCAGTCATGGACAGGCGGTGGTGCTGGGCCTGGGAGTGGGCGGCGGCGGGCGCGGCCACGATGCCCATCCAGGACATGAGCAGGGAGAAGTAGCCCGGGTGGATGTGACACATGGAGCACAGCAGGCTGTCCACTGCCTTCTTCAGCACCATGGTGCAGGGCAGAGACATGGACCAGTTGTACAGCAGTCTGGAGAGGGAACAGCCAAGCAGAGATTTATTAGAGATTCTTTTCATAATAACACCTCCCAAAAAAGGTAATCTAATCTTCAAAGAACAAAGGAAAATAAAACGATCCCTCTATTGAGTCATTTCCGTATAAGCGAATCAGCCATATGCAGGGCCCCCGGAAAAGAAAGGTAGCACCTATCATGATTATCACTTTGTACCCATGAATACTTCATGAGAGTATTTTTTACATCAGACATCACAAAGTAGACATGCTCGTGTTTGCACAGCACGCCAGCAGACAGCAGTCAGAGAGAGGCCCCGCCCACATTCTACAAGGATCAAACGATGATCCAGCAGACAACGCTGCGAGAGGAGAAGAGAAAAACGCTCTTCAAACGCAGACGCTTCTGAGCAACAAAAGCCTTTCTATCTTTTCTCCTTGGACGGGGGGGGAGGACAAAGTGTTGCCACGGCGCCAGACGAAGTACCGCGTGACGACACGGAGGCCGTTCGGCCGACGCTCTACTCACTCAAAGAGCTCTCTGTTCAGCAGCACCGGGAGGTCGTAGTCCACCGGCAGCTCGTAGCTGTGCCACAGGATGGCCGCCACGCAGTGCAGGTGGGAGGGGGAGGGCATGAGGAGGCCGTACTCCCGCGAGGAGGACGAGGAGGAGGAGGAGGAGGAGGAGGAGCTGGGGCCCATGTAGCCCACGGGGCTGCACCTCTTGTGGGCCGCGACTCTGGACGAGTCGTGGACCCACTGGAGGAGGGCTTGGATCCTGGAGGGGACACGACCAACACGGATGAATCATCTCTGGATTCATGGATACAGTAATACAGTTTGGTGGCCATGACTGCACTTTCATAAAGTGAACCACTCGAGCTACTAACTGTATTAACGGATCACGTTAGTGTTTCAGTTTAGAATCATTGATCGTAGATGTAAGCAGCAGGCCTGTAGGAGAGAGGGTGGTGTGTACCTGTCCTTGGTCCCAGAGTCCTGTGTGGTTCCCAGCTGGTAGAGAATGTCGATGGTGGAGTCTGAGGAGAGGCCGTTCAGTCTACCAAACAGCAGAGGGCTGTTCAGGTCTGAAACGGAGACAGACACGACGAGTCAAGCGCAGAACATCCAGGAACATGAACATGAACGAGCAGCAAACCCAGAACAGGAGCCGTACGAGGAACCATCCACCTTCCCGCCAAACTACTCCTTACAATGTGACTCGTTACCCAAACAAAATAAACCCATCACAATGATGTTACAGAACTATTGTAACAACCAATGTACCCATATCTACATGCTCGTTAACAGGCTTCTGCATAACTAGATAACGACCCATTCATTTGAATCAGGTGTGTTGGAGCAGGGAAACATTTAAAACGTGCAGGGGACAGGGGGGGGTCCCTGAGGACCAGGGTTGAGAATCACTGTGCTAAATGACCCTAATGTCAAATAAACACGGTGACACGGCACGTCCCCCAGATCCACAGGAGCGTCATGCATGCGTTGCCTGGATACGTACTGGTGGGGTCGGTGCCGGACGCGGCGCAGTTCCTCAGCAGGATGTCGATGAGCTTGAGGCCGATGCGTGTGGACTGCAGGCCGATCTTCACCAGCACCGCCTCGATGTTGGGCGAGTGCATGCCGCAGTAGGGCGACATGAGCAGGGCGGCGCACGTCTGCAGCAGGTTGGCGGTGGGCGCGGCCGCGCTCGCCATCGTGGCCTCCAGGTCGCTGACGTGGGTCAGGCAGTGGTGGAGGAGGCGGAGCCAGCCGATACTGGAGGGGGGCGGGGGATATTAGTGAATAAGTACATCCATAGGAAATGAGTGATATAATAGTTAGAAATGCATAGATTAGGACAAGGGGGGGACAATGACCAAAAACATCAACAGAAGGTCCACCCCTCTTCCTCCTTAAGGAGGCTGGGAGGCTGAGAGGCTGGCGTTACCTGGTTTTGGAGACCTGGTCCTCGGAGGGCAGGAAGGGGTTGTTGACCGTGGCCGAGGAGGTGTTCCCGAAGGCGGTGAGGCCCAGCAGTTTGATCTGGGACAGGCCCAGGGTGCTGGCGTCCCGGGGGCGGTGCAGACGCAGGCACACGGCCGACGCCACCTCCGCCTTCACCAGCTGGATCTTGATGTAGGTGAGGCCGCTGGTGATGACCGGCGTGGAGAGGGGCAGCATGTTCACCCCGTCGGCGCTGATCTCCACCGACACGGAGGACGGGCAGGCTGGGGAGAGGAGGAAAAGCAAATTAGCAGAAGAAGTGGAATTACAAGTGTGTTTATGCATTTTAGCTGTTTTATAACGGCAGTCTCCTGAGGTAAGTGATTCGATTTTGGTCAAGAGAGTTGTGACTGTAGAACAAGGGACGGCAGGACTCGTTCTCGTAATTGAGAGAAGGGGAACAAACGAGATGCAGCACGAATGTCAAAATCTGATGCCCCCTTATGTCCACTCAAGGACACGTCTCATTGACTTGGGGATATCTGGGAACGAGTGAGTTCAGAACACAGAGAGGAGGGTGTTGTGTCGACAGGGGCGTCTCGGAGCCACGACAGGCTGAAAGAGCGCCGCTCGGGGGACGGGGGGGGGACTCACTGGCGAGCGAGGCCAGGTGGGGCTGGATGTGGAGCTCCTTCAGCAGCACGGCGGCGGGGAGGTGGATGGTGAGGTCACACCACGCCTCCTCGGGCAGGAAGATGTAGGACCAGGCGGCCGAGCGGGCGCGGCGGTGAGGGGGCGTGGCCTGGAGCAGCACCTCGGCGGGCTGGGCGGTGGGGCTGCTGGAGTTGATGGTGCCTGGGACAGACGGGACGGAGCGTTAACGAGGGGGGAAGGGAACCGTGTCCCAAGAACAAATGTGATGTTTACCTTTATTATCAGTTACGTATTCATACTTTTCAGCGATGTTTCAGATATATACGAGGGAATACCTTAACACGACTAGTCTAGTCCTATAACCCCATATTTACCCCATTACAAGCGAGGTCCAAATACATATTTGTATGGCTACAGAAGCTTCTAGATCAGCGAGGCAGCGTGGTGCGTAGCAGACGTACCTAACGGAGCGAAGTTGTGGAGTCCCTCTGCGTTGTCCGGCTCGGAGGCCAGCACGCGGGCCTTGAGGCTGCCGTCCGCCGCCTTGCCCGGACCAGAGTCCAGGAACTTCATGATGGTGGACACCATGCTGCGGGCCGTGTTCACGATGGCCCTCGTGCTCGTCACCATGTTGTTACAGATCAGCTGCACACCACCTGGAAGAACACACACCACACACACACCTTTGATTGTTTGGTCTGTCAAGAGTTTCACAAAGGCATGAATCAAAGTCGTTTCTTTTTTCATTTCTCCATTAAACTGTATGTGTGTGTGTGTGTGTGTGTGTGTGTGTGTTACCCATGTCATGGAAGGCCTTGAGCGCCTCGCTGGTGTCGAGCACGCGGAGGATGAACCAGAGCAGCGGCTCAGACAGCTGGCAGGTGGACAGAGAGCCCTGGGAGAGAACAGGAGGAGCGTGAGACTTCACATGACACAGACTTTACTAACACTGTGTACTAACACAAGGTCAGTTCGATGACCCGAGGTCACTTATTCTCCACACAAACTGGGCCTACAGACACCAAGTATCAGAAAAGATTTTCCAGTGAAAACGTTAGTATACGGCTTCTCAGAATGAGAAAAACATCCTACAATTGACATGTATTCCTTTAGCAGACGCTACAAATGTGTGCATATATGGAGTGCACCAGATAACTAAGGACTAGTGTAACACCAGTTCTACCAGTACCCCAGTGGTTAAACCACGGGACGCTCTGCGCTCTACCCCCAGCAGTGGATCCACCGTGCCGCACGTGAGCCGTACCTGTCTGCCCATGTAGCCGCAGGCCATGTAGGTGAGGATGGGCTGCAGCATGACCTGCACGGAGGTGGCCCTCTTGCTGAGGGTGGTGAGGATGGTGAAGAGGCCGTCCCCGACGGAGATGGCGTCCAGGCCGCCGTGGAAGTTCTCGTGCTTGGTGAGGTGGAGCCCGCTGGCACCTGGGGAGAGGGAAGGGCACGAGTCATCGATCCAGTCGGAAGCGGTCGGCTTTATTTTTTTTCCGCTGACGAGATATGTAGCAATGTGGTCTTCAGAAGAGACGTTTGTGGAGAGGGCTAGATTTCTCGTACGCGTCAATGAAATCCCATCTAAAAAAAGCGCACTTACAATTACACGGCGAGAGAGAGGAGAGATAATCAAATGGATCCCATTAAGTACCCACCTATGATCATAGCCATGGCGCTGCTATTACACTGACCCAGGGCAGACAGGATCTGACTCATGATCTGCTGATTGGCTAGGACCAGGTCCGCCACGCCCGCCGCCGGTCCCTGATTGGCCGCCGACCCCCCGGCCGGCGCCTCCTTGCTGCCGCACACCTTCTCCTCGTCCGAGACGCTGCTGTCGGCCGCCCCGCTGCCCGGCGGCGGCAGGCGCCCGCTGAACTCGCGGTCGCCCGACAGCGGCAGCTGCACCAGGGCGTTGACCAGCTTGAGCAGGTCGAACATCAGCTGGTCCCGGGTGGTCTCGCCGCACACGGCCTTGGCGTCGCCCGGACGGATGATGTTGGCGAAGAGGCCCCCGAAGCAGGCGCGGGCACCCACCGTGCTGTCGGAGCCGCTGCGCGACACCACCTTGTCGGAGCAGGTGATGTAGTGGTGCACCAGGAAGGTGATGGACTCGATGACGGAGGAGATGGTGCTGACGGACACCACCTCGAAGTTCTGCTCCAGGGTGAACTCCAGCAGCTTGACCTGGGCGTCCAGAGGCCCCTGGCCGGACTGGAAGGGCCCCCTGGGGGAGCGGAGGAGGAAGGGAGGGGAAACGGTGAGGAGAGGAGAGAAGTAAGGAACTCAAATAGGCACTTAAAGCATTTATAAAAACTTTTTTTTATAAAACACCCACATATTTTGGGGGGATTTAGCAACATTTACTGATTATTCTTTTTAGCTAGAAACAAGATGGTGGCTCACCCGTACCTCTCTGTGGACAGGATGTGCATGAGCTTGAGCAGGAACTCGCTGAACATGTGGGGGCAGGTGGAGGAGAGGTGCACCTGCAGGCGGGTGAGGAACTCCTGCATGGCCTGCGTGGCCGTGGGCCCCACCTGGGAGCTGTGCTGGCTGGTGCCGTGGGGGTTGCTGCCCGACAGGAAGCGCACCAGGACGTGCACCAGCGTGGCGTCCGACACCATCTGCTGGGCCGTGCTCTCGTGGACGCTGGCCATGCCGTTGCCGGCGGCTGGGGAGGGGGGGGTGGGGGGTGGGGTGGAACGCACGAGGGGAGAGTTAGGCACACATAGGGTGACGACAAACGAAAAAAACTGTTTCAATTTACTGGCATGAACCGTCTTTCCAAAAGACGACAAAGTTTAAGAGTGACGTTTGGTTGGAAAGTTGAGAAATACGAATACAACTTTTTTGTTTTGTTTCAAATCCCCACAGCTTTCGAAACATTAGTCTTATAACATGTATTGCCCCCTCCCCCCCCAGTGTGTGTGACCCCGGTTGGGGAGATGAACCTACCACAGGGAGGCATGTTGGTCATGAGGGTGAGGGAGTGCAGCACCAGACACCAGGTCCTCAGGGAGGTGTTGGGGTACCAGGCCAGCACCGTCAGGAAACTGCTGATGGAAGCTGGAGGGACACAACCACAAAAAGAGAGTCAGCAAACAAAAAAACAATTTGCTTTCGAAACCGACACCCCCGTGAGGTAAAACACCCTGAGGCGTGTGTGCGGCTGTCACCTTGGTTGAGCGGAATGGTGGGCACTCTGCTGGCGTTGAACAAGAAGATGTCGGAGCCGCTCTCCTCGCTGCCCCCGGAGCAGGAGTTGAGGCTGAGGGTGAGCCACAGCTGCAGCAGAGACTCCAGCTGCAACACAGACACATCAGAGAACCACACAGTGAGCGCCACACAGAGAGTCATGTCAATCCCAAGCAGAGAGCAGGGAGCAGGGACTGAGAGCCTGGGCTGGGCCGGTGCTGCTTACCTGGACGTGATGCACCTGCAGCATGGAGAACAGCTTGTTGAAGCAGGCGCTCAGCATGGGGATGGACGAGGCCTGCACCATCAGGCAGCTAGCTGGGGGGGAGCCGTGGAGCCCCCGCAACAAGGAATCATCGGTTCCGTTGGAGGCCTGGGAAACTGGGGGGGTTGTTACATTGTTAGCACAGGTATTGCTGTGTAAGCGAATGGCAAGGGATGTCAAGTTGCCATCGAATTTGTGTCAACGTGCAGAAATCATGTCGGTCAAAACTCATCATCGGTGTTTCACTTTCATTAGTATGCAGTCGTGTGAGCGTATGTTATTATCACATCTAAAGAAAATGTCATGTTAAACGCCGCATGTACTTGACGTGCATGTGCGAGACCTCGTCTCGTGGGGGGTGCGTGCGTGAGCAGGCGTGTACCTGCAGGGGAGTTGGACGTGAGCGCCTGTAAGATGGAGTCGGCCTCCAGCGTGGCCATCATCTTCAGCATGAGCTCAGCCTGCTGCTCCAGACCCACCTCCAGACGGGCGTCCAACGCTGGGGGAGGAGAGAGAGAGGAGGGAGGGAGGGGTCAGGAAAATATTTCCAGGTGCATCCTTACAACATCATCGTATCATATCTAGCGCAAGAACTATGATATTAGCCGTGCTATCGTCCTGAGCAGGTGTGCACTGTCCCGAGCCCTTTGTGTAGGACTCTGGGAGGTGGTGTGTGTGTGTGTGTGTGTGTGTGTGTGTGTGAGACCAGCGGGTCCTTCCTCACCTTGAGACACGGACACGGAGAGACTCTGGGAGCCGGGCTTCTCCGCAGCGGCCGGCGGCTTGGACACGGGGATCCCCACGCCCCCGATGTAGGGGTTGTAACCGTACGTGCCGTAGTCAGCGCCCCAGTAGTCGTACCAGGTGCTGCTGATAGGCTGTGAGAGGGGGAGGGGGGAGGGGGGCAGAACGTCGAGAGACGGAAAACGCAAATGCAGTCATTCTTCTCAGGTATCACGGCCACCACGTCCATGCAGCTCTACCACTTTAAATACACAGGAGACGCACGCATGCCAACGCAGTACTAGTTTCTGTTCACTGTGTGACTGCACTCATTCACATGCGGACGACACGGTTCCTTTTCCCGAAGGAGAGGGACGAGAAAGTTTGAGAGTGGTACACACGTTCTAAAAAAGTCAAGCTCGCTCTCGACATTCGATTGAGTTTACGGCAAGTTGTCGAGGCCTGAAACAAGGTTCCAGTGGGTGTGTGTGTGTGTGTGTGTTCTGCAACTTATGGTCTCGCTGCCCTTTGATGTGCGGCAGGTGAAGAATGTGGGTGGCGACGTTCTAGCTACAGAACTGCACTGACTGGCTGTGCTCGCTCAGGCATGTATTCAGATGATGCGTGACGTCAACAGGTGACCTGGAGGTGGGCTATGTCAATGCTAAACTCAATACAAATGTAAGAGATCCTAAACACAGGAGGGCAAGAGAGGTAGAACAAGACTGAGAACGAGAGAGAGAGAGAGAGAACGAATGAGAGAGAGTATAAGAGAGAAAGAGAATGAAAGAAAGGAGAAAGAAAAGGGACACACATGACAGAGACACAGGAGTGAAGACGTGCGGCGGCCGTACCTTAAAGACCTTGGCGGCGAGCGGATCTTTTTCCAAATCAATATCTAAAGGATCAATATCAACATCCATGAGGTCTTGGAGCAAGTCAAAGTCTATGTCTTTATCTTTTTCCAAAGATGACAGAGGTGGAGCACCTTTGGATAATGAAAACAGCTTTAATATTGCCAAGCAAGCACACTAAAACCAGCAAACTCACAGAGGCCTCATTTAGGAAGTTACTAGGCAATTTTAAGACCGATCAAAACATGTATTTGTCGCCTTTCGAGGGGGAGATGAGACAATGGACCCCTGGTGCCTTTTGCTAGTCGGCAAGGCATGGCAATTTTTTTTCCCCTCCCCATTTTTTTTTATCAGATCAAGTTAGGCTTAAAGACAGCCCCGAAGTCAGTCCCCAAGCAATGTCTGCCATATCGAACACATTCAGTGAGTGATGTCACATTTTAACAATAAAACTCAAACCTATACAATCACTAAGGTTCTATATAAATGGCAAGATGTCTTCATTGTTTGATCTCCCCCTCCAATGTCAACCCTTATATAGGCATTAAAAACAACAGTCATTGGATAAGAATTCAACTGGTTAGCAAAGCTTTCAGCATCCTTCTTAAAAACACACACAGAATCTCAGCACCATAACTCCTCCAAAACTAAACACAGGAGAGAGAATACAACATGCGGCAACAAATTAAGGGGAGGAGAAAAAGGAAAACAATTTAAAACACAAATGCATCTGTCGTGTTTCTCCAAAAGGCAAGATAGAAACAGAATTATGTGTGTTTGTGTGTGTGTGTGTGTGTGTGGGGGGGGGGAAGGTGTGCTGGGGTGGGGTCACGGGCGGGGCCTACCAACGCACTTTGGAAAATAGAGGTCCCGGGGTTGTACCTGCGATGAGATCAGGCCCCAGGGCATCGTCCATGGTCTCCACCAGGGGGATGGCCTGAGGCTGGGGCATGGCGTCGTCAGAGTCGGCCCCTGCCGAGGACGAAGAGGCCCCCGCCTCCTCGCCCACCGCCCCCTCATCCATCCCCTCCAGAGAGCCTGGCGACAGCAGCTCCCCTAGAAGACACACACACGCAGTCGTTAGGTCTTAAAAGACTACAGCTTGTCTACGTTATGGTGGAGGCTGCGGGGGGACACAGCGCCACCTACCTGCCAGGATGTCCTGTAGCATGCAGGTGAGGGAGAGTACTGGGCCCAGGCGCCCCCCCAGGAGATGTCCCCCCTGTTGAAGTCCGTCCCCACCAGCAGGAGGAGCAGGCGCTCCAGCTGCTGCTCAGACACCACCTCGCACAGGTGGATGGTGGGCCGTGTGGCGTTGGCTATCCTGGCCAAGACCTTTACACACACACACACACACACACAGAGACACACACACAGAGACACACACACAGACACAATTAAGTGCCAGAGCCATAGAAATACAGTCAAATAATTCACATGACCACCTCCCCTTAACACAAGTCATGGCCACCACGACCAAGAGCTGACAGGAACCAAAACACCCCATTCGCCCTTTGAGCGTCGAGGTCGAACCTTGCAGACGAAGAGCAGCAGGTCGGCATGGCAGGTGAAGTCCATGGAGAGCAGGAAGAGGGCCAGCTTCTGCACCACGGAGATGCAGCGCTCGTGGGCCAGCGTGAAGGGGAGGGGCTCCACCTCGGGGGCCTCCTTGGCGGCCGTGGCCTCCGTGTCCAGGGTGGAGCGGGGCCACTCGGCCGTGCGCCGCAGACGGATCAGGTCCTTGAAGTGCTGCGAGGGTGGAGGGGAGGGTGGGTAAGTGTGTGTGTGTGTGTGTGTGGGGGGTGGGTGGGTGTATGTGTGTGGGGGAGGGTGGGTGGGGGTATGAATGACAGGGGACGTGGGGGGAGAGAGATTAGGAAGGCCTGTCGATGTGTCCTCCCGAAGCCCCTACAGACACGAAGCTCATCTGTGGCTTTTGGGAGAACACCGCCCCTTGGAAGAACCAGGGGGCCTTTTCATATCATCATCATAACAAGAATGAAATGTATATAGTCAAATCAAGTTGTCTTTTACTGAGTTGGCGTCGGCGAGGTCCGGAGCGTGGGGTGTCCTCACCTTGGATGTGGCCTGCTTGAGCTTGGCCTGCTCCACCAGCAGCTTGTAGGACGAGCCCTTGTTGCTCTGGATCTTCTCCTTCTCGATCTGCTCCACCAGAGCTTTCTGTTTCGCTTTCAATAGATTTAACTGCTACAATGAAAAAGAGGGATGATTAAATACACGCACCGGGGGGAGGGGAACCAACTCGCACGGGCTTGTGTCGCGCCGTGACTTCACGGCGGCTTTGTTAGCCTGAGGACAACCAATAAACATTTAAAAAAGGACAACCTATTTATGAGTTTGTGTTCGATATCGTTTATGGGGGTATTAAAATGCATTTGCGGACTGACATTTTCAGTACGGGCAAGTGAAGGGAGGGTGGACGGAAACTAGGATGAAGCTAAGCTAACTTCACTACCCACTTGACCAACCTTCATAGAATTTCTCTAAGAGATCAAACCACAACACACGCTAATATCTGGGTGGTTTAAAGGGAGTGCTGGAATGGGACACAGTTACCTGCTTGTGGTGGACCAGCTGCTTGCGGATCTTGCGTGAGTACAGGCGGTCCAGACTGCTGTTGCCCTTGGTGGACCTGCTGGAGCCCTGGGACTGGAGACTGTTGTTGATGAAGCTCCACTGGTTCCCTGTGTTCAGTGGTGGGGGGGGGTAGAGGGGAAAGAAATACATATTTGATGATCTTATCATCGATCAGCAAGACGTATCAAACGGTATGAAACTATTCCATGCTGCAGGGCCTGTTTCATGTAGTGTTCTGCATTTATCATTGTCTCTGTAAAATGCATCTTGTAATGTATGAACTGTGGACTATTTTGAACTATCTTGTTGTTTTGGACACAAGTATCTGCTAAATGACTAAAAGCAGTCCGGCAGCAGCCGTGTTACCTGTGAAGGTCCTCTCTCGGTCCTTCCCCCCCAGGTGCTTCTTCCCTGCCGAGGCCTCGTCCTCCACGCTGGCCACGTAGTCCAGCAGCCGGGACACCAGCATCACCACCCAGCTGATCATGGGGATGTCCAGCACGCCTGAGAGAGAGACACACACACACACACACGTCAGTACAGACGCACAGCCGTGCCAGTAAAACACAAACTACACACCGCCAGTGTCTGGGAATGACACCCCTCCCCCATCCTAGCCCCTCCTCTCTCCAGACCTGCTCTACCTTCGGTCCTGCGCTGGGCGGCCGCCAGGGGCTGCTGCAGCGGGGAGAGCAGGTTGTCCAGCAGGTTGAGGAGGCCCTCCAGCACCCCACTGTTACTCAGGGACCTCTGGCCGATGCAGGACAGGAGCATGAACACCCTGGAGAGACAGAGAGAGAGAGAGAGAGAATTGGGGTCAATCTCCACAACACAAAAGGAAACTGTCAGGCGTATTGCATCTGCTTAAAACGTAGAGGTATAATTGACTGAATTGTTTCTACTAGTTTATGTGGGGAATCTCATGACATGTCTCAGATGTTGACCAAATCCAAGGGGCGTAACCAGGCGTATCTAGACTGTTGGATGTCGCGGTGCGGAGAGAGCGCGGGCTGCCCAGACGTGGCTACCTGTCCTGGGGGAAGATGAGCAGCTGCTCAGAGTTGTAGAGCTCCTGCAGCACGTTGGAGAGGAACTGGCCCCACCAGCGCTCGCCCCCGCACAGCTGCACCAGCAGCAGGCCGGCGTGCAGGCGGATCTTGGGCGTGCCGCTGATGCACAGGTGCTTGAAGAGCTCCTCGCAGGCCTGGGCGTGGAACGTGCTCTGGAGCACCGAGGGCACAGCGTGGCCTGTGGGGTGGGGGGTAGGGAGAGAGGAGGCGAAATGGATTAAAAGTTGAACAAATGAAGAGGCAAGAGTGGGAGTTTGAACCTGAAACCCAACAAACACTCGCTTAGTATTCGAGGCTAGTGAAACAGAAAGTCATTCTGCCGCCAAGAGCGACAAACACTACGCTTTCAATGTGACGCAATGGGGAAAACATTTCAAATCAAGTTAAGACGAAGCAAATTCGTTCAATCCAAATCAACGGGGCAATTTGCGAAGCTTGTCAGGCGGTTTTGAAAACCTGGGCGACCCTCCACAGTCATTAGGAGCAAGGCGCCTCCACAATGGAGCTCATTACACAGAGAGCCCCGTCCTCGTGGAGAAGGGCGCCATTGACATTCACGAGTGAGCGTCAGGGACGGTGTGGACGTAGGAGACAGCCAGGAGCACTGGGATATCGCTTTATTCTCTCTGACGCTTGAAGGGTATTGATGAAACAGTGTTTGTGTGTGTGTATGTGTGTGTGTGTGTGTCTATGTGTGTGTGTGTGTGTGTGTGTGTGTGTCTGGTAGAAAAACTCAGATAAGACAGACAAGCCCTGCCTCTGTGACGAGAGTCGAAAATAAACCCAGAACGACTTCAGCAAAAGCGCTTCAGAGTGACTGTCTCGTGTGCCACCTTCCCACAAGTCCACACTGCCCTTGCCCCGCCCTGTCCCCCTCTCCCTCCTCACCATTGGACGAGTGCAGGAGGCTCAGCAGGGTGTCCAGCAGGTAGCGGATGATGGTGCGCAGCTGCTCGGTGGACGAGTTGTGGATGAGCTGGCGCGGGTCGTAGGGCTCGGGCAGCAGCATGCGCCCCGCCCCCAGGGACACGCGCAGCCTCTGCACGGCGTGGTGTGCCAGGTTGAGCTGCAGCTGCAGCTGGATGCAGTCCTGGTAGGCGGAGAAGACGCGCGAGTCCTCCTCCACCGCCTTGTCGGGCTTGCGCAGGAAGTACTGGGCGTTGTTGGCGCTGTTGAGGGGCGGGAGGTCGATGTTCTGCAGGAGGGTCTCCAGGCGGTGGCACGCCAGGTTGTACCTGCGGGGCGGTCAGGCATTCAGGACTCAGATCAGGAGGTCGAGATTCGGTGTTGTAGCTCCAACTTAGCTTATTACAACTCTGAGTAAGAATCGTGAAATAAAAAGCAAAACTATTTGAGTTTCGTTTAATATTAAACGAGTTCCGTGTCCAAAAAACAGCCAAACGTGCTACCAGATATATTGTTTTTATACTGTAGAAGTGAGAGTAAGCAGCCTGAAGGGCTAACTTCACCATCTGACAAACAGGCTCAACATCAGGAGCTACACAGACCTTTGTAATACAGCAAGCCGAGGGCTATACATGAGCAGGAATGGTTTTGCAGATTTGAATATGTAATATTGTATTTCATTTTAAAGACTGTATGGGGGGAAAACTCTATCCTGTAATTACGAGATATTTTATGTGTGACCGTTTCTCATGGAGTCTGGTTCATTGTTCTGGAGATACTAAGAACATTATCGCCTCTCGAATTTGGTCTCCCTCCTTTCCAGGGAGATGAGAGAGAAACTGAATGCGCCGTGCCGCGGTGTGGCGCCGTGCCGTGAACGAGGCGTGTCGTGCTCGTACCTGCACTGGATGTCCTCCTGCAGGGCCACCATCATGGCCAGGTGCTGGTCCACGTCCGGCTGGCTGGCCGCGTCGCTCTCTCCCCTCAGCGGGTCGTGCATCAGCTTCAGCTCGCTCTCCCAGGGCAGGATGTAGGTGTGGCCGTAGTAGAAGCCCAGCGGGATCTTGGCCCGGGCGTTGGTGCTGCCGTAGCGTCCAATCACAGTGATCTGGTGGAGAGCGGGGGGTGAGGTGATGGGTTAGCATTGAGGCGTGGCTCCCTTGATGACCCGCCTCTATACAAAAAGGACCTGCTTACAGCCCCCCTTAGCTGACCCTCAAAAATGAAGTGCCTTCTTTCTACAAGACAAACTAAATGAATCATATCTTCAATTTTTTTCTCTTATTCGGATGAGATGCCGTTTTTAAAAAAAAAGAAAGAAAAAAGAAAGAAAGAAAAAGAAAAGTGGGAGGAGCCAGCCTCTCTGCCACGCACCTTCATGAACCTGCAGACAGGGGGCGGCAGCAGGTCGTGCAGGATGAGGGAGTGGGTGCTGATGTCCGTGGCCACCACCAGCCGGCGGCCGTCCACCTCCTCGCCCAGCGTCCAGATGTCTATGGACAGGGAGGCCAGGTCCCCGCAGGTGGGGATCAGGGCGTCGGTCAGCAGAACGGGGCGGCCAAAGTCCAGGGTCACAAAACGACGTGCTCCTGGGACGAACGGGTAGAGGTATGTTAAATCAGTCCGTACGGACACTGGTCGGTGGAAGTGGTGGTCGTCTACCGACCGCCCTGGGTTGTTTTTTCTTCTGATATCGCTTTCCTGGAAGGCAATGCTATGTGCTCGGAAATAAAAGCAATTAAACTCTGGGAATGTTCAAGTGTGCTCAGAGTTCTGGCAAGAGAACTGGCCAGAGGAGGAGGACGAACAGGAACCTGAACTGCAGAACGAGAAGAGATGTTGGAAGCGACCTTGATGCTAACAGGAGCAGGTGTGAAGGGGCCAGGGAGGCAGCTGGCTCTTACCAGAGTGCATGCGCTCGATGATGATGGACTGGTGTGGGGGAGGCTGCAGGAAGTGTGAGGCCTGGGAGATGGCCAACGCCAGGCCGCTGCCCATGGGGCTCTGGGACAAACAACAAGAGACTGTTAGCCGCTGCCTACATAATACATGAGAAAAAGGCCGTGAATGTCAAATGAACAGGGCTATTTTGCTCAATCCTTAATGTGCTGTATCACACTATCAGTATCATTTATAGGGGTGGGGGGAAAAATCGATTCGCATTTCAAATTGCGATTCCGTCTTCTAGCGTTTCATATCGATTCACAAATGTCAAAAATCTCTTCTTTTTTTATTTATTTAACAATGACTTTACTAAACTGCATGAATACATTAAGGTTTTGATGCATTGGGATTTTTTTCTTCAACACTTAACTGCTTATCAAAGTCAAATAGAAACAGGTAACACTAAACAGCAAACTGGAATCAAATGTAAGCATATATTGAATCGAAATTTGATTAAAAAAATACAAAACATCGTGAATTGATTGTTAATCAAATCGTAACCCCAAGAAACAAGGTTGTGAGGTACCAAAAGATTCCCCCCCCCTAATAATGACATCGAAGGTTCTGGTAATAGTATGTGTTGTACAATGCTCGTTATACAAAGTGCCTCAACTCACCGCTTTGGCTTTCTGGCTGTTCTTGTGCGCCGCCAGGTTGACGGGCGGAGGGTCGATCATGGAGCCGGGGAACAGGTGGGCCAGCTCGGCGCTGAACGCCGCCGACACCGCCTCGTTGGGCGGGGTGAGGGGCGGGGTCATGAACAGGGGCGTGGTCTTGGGCGTGGGCGGGATGACGTCGGAGGGGTGGATGAAGAAACCGGGCGCCGACGAGACGTTGGAAGGCACAGAGTTGTGGATGGGGCCCACGCCGGAGGCGGCGGCGGCCGCTGCGGAGGTGGTCTGGTGCAGCTTTGCCTCCAGCTTGGCCTTCTGTTCCCAACACATCAGAGGATTACTACTAGGCTAGCGACGGTGCACGCGGTACACGGCAACACGACTTTCAACTCTCATTATCATTAAAAAGGAACACAACCATAAAGAGTCCTGGAAGGTTATTCAGTAGCTACACAAAGAAGGGTCTGTGAGATAATACAATAGAAGAATGGGGAATAGAAATAGAACAGCCCCATTTCATTTCATTTAATGAACTACCGTGTATGTGTGAGAACATGCATGCTGTGTACCAGGGTCAGAGAGTGTGTGTGTGTGTGTGTGTGTGAAGGTGCATGCTGCGTCAGGGAGTGTGTGTAGGTGCTGGAGTCCCTGACCTGCTGTTGCAGCTTGAGCAGCTGCTGCTGTTTCTCCTGCAGCACCTGCAGCTGCTGCTCTGCAGACACCATGGCGTGGGACAGCGACTGCAGCGCCACCTGTGCCGCAGAGCTCAGCGCCGTCGACGCCTCGCCCACCGTGCCCGCTGACAGGCCTCCGACCGCTGGGGTCACCCCGAACGTGCTCACTGCAGGGGGAGGGGTTTGGGTCAATGAGGTCAGACTGGTGGGCGGTGTTGGACTGTAAACCGTTACTGGTACCATCCTGAGGTTCACATCTGTTAGCACCGGTGCTATACTGGTATTTTAGGAAAAACAATACCACTTTTCTGTGTCATAACAGGCTGTGGAACAGAAGTGATTAAAGCGACTGTGTCTTTAAGACGAGCATCAGTACATGTTGGTAGTGTGACTACACTGCTGCTGGTGGTTCTAAGGCTGAGGCAGGGGGGGTTGTGGACATGTGACATGAGGGAGGGAGGGAGGAGGTACCTGTGAACATGCTGGCGTCGTCCCTCTCCACCCTGGTGCCGTCGCTGGTGGAGATGCAGCTGAAGTGCAGAGGCTCCACCTCCAGCAGGCCCGTCAGGGCTGTGAAGCTGCCCTCGGCCGCCGCACAGCTGCTCACCTTGCCGTTCCCTACAACACACACACACACACACACACACACAATGTTGGTTTCAGCCACAGACTCACAACGGAGGGTTAAAGACCATTCGCAGCTCAGTCTTGTTTGATCCAAAAGTTGGGTTTTTGGACTTGAGCACAGAAATACATATTAAGCTCAGCTGCGGTGACGACCGAGTTTTGATGGTTACAATACTGGAAATACGAGCATTCGGGAACACAGTAGGATGAGTATAAAGAACTATTCTCATTACTAGACAGGGAGGGTGTGTGTGTGTGTGTGTGTGTGTGTGTGTGTGTGTGCGCAGACCTGAGAGGATGTCGGACAGGTCGATCTCGTCAGACTGGACCCCGATGCTGCTGTTGAAGGCATTCTTACAGGAGGAGCCACTGACCTCCAGGTCAAACAGCACAGGGTCAAACGGGGAACTGTACAGGCCATATCTGAGGAAGACAGACACACGGTCACCTGACCTGACAGGATGCTTCTCTCTGGTGTTAGGTTGTTATTCTAAACGGTAAAACTTGAAAGGTTGTTTTTCTACAACGAAAAAACCTGTAAAACTAGAAAGCTCGCAACTAGTTTTATAACTTTTTATTATCTATAATAAACACAGTTTTTGGTCCTAGTGCCCACCTGGTTTGCAGCAGGGCCTCCAGGGGGGTGAGGCGGTCCTGAAGTTGCCGGGAGACGGCGGTGAGGAGAGAGGCGCAGGCCGTGCTGCAGCCCGCCAGGTCTTCATCCTTCACGTAGTTCAGCAGCACAAAGTACCAAAACACCGACCCTGGGGGGAGGCAAGAGGAGACATACAGAGAGAGAGCGAGAGATATAGAGATACAGGGAGAGGGAGAGAGAGAGAGAGAGAGAGAGAGAGAGAGAGAGAGAGAGAGAGAGAGAGAGAGACGGGAGAGATGAGTCCATTTGGCTTCTTAAGAGTGCAATGCCACTCCTTTACAATCTCCTGAGAGATCCTCACAAAGAGCTCCTTGCTAAAAGCTGAAATGGGGTTCAGACGACCCAGCTGCTCACCCCCTGTCGCTGCAGCAGGTAAGTAAGGCATGTTGTCCAGCAGAGCCTTCAGCAGCCCCATGCCAAAACCCTGCTGACTCGGGTCTCCTTTCCCGTTGCTGTGGGGACGGAGACCAGTTACATCACTCACGCGAGCACAGCCGTGGAAATGTGAAGGCAGTTTAACCATGGCTGGTTTGAGATGGTGGTGGTGCGTGTGGCGTTCCTCACCTGATACACAGTGCTAGGAAGCGGGCACATTTGTGGGCTATGCTCCTTCCAGCCTCGAAGAAGCACACGCGCACGATGTCCGTCAGCCTCTTCCTCGTTTTCGTCAACAAACCGTCTTTTCCTTCTCTCAGGCTGTGAAGACAAGAAAAACTGTTAATACAAACCAAATGAAAAAGTATCTTGAATGAGTTGATTGATAATTAGTCAATAATAGTACGTGTGCGTGGCACGGTGGCAGACAGCAGCCTGCTACAACAGCTCCAGCAGTCTTACAATCATGAGGCTGTTAAACAGCACCTGGGACCCCGACTGACTTTATATGACATATCAATTTGACTGAGTTTTTATGTCTTTAATTTGTATTATTTGTCACTTGTATTCTTTTTACTTTATCATCTCCATCTTTCTTTCGGCTGCTGTAAGACCTAAATGGATCTAGCTTAGTGCTAGCTTATCTGAGATATACATCCTTATATACATCCGCCAGTGCAAGTATGAAATCAATGTGGGCCGTGTATCTAACTATAGCCATCGTTCACTCAGTATAAAATGTATCTTTAAATATATATATATACACACACACACACACTAAAGGCCTCAATATGCTTCTGCGTCTCCGTTTTCGGGTGGGCGGGCTCACGGATACGCACGGATACACACGGATAGACTTCGTTTATAGTTCTCCGTAGGCTGTGGGTGCTGAAAACAATTCACCGCCAGAAGAGTAGGTGGCGCTGCACTGCGATGCTAGCTATAGGTTATCGAAAACTCGGAACAAATTTACAAATGAGCCGTTTTATCAATAAAATATGCACAGTTTCAGCGACTACACTGCCCATTTCTCGTCACATTTGAATTTAAATGCCGATTTACATGTACTGTTTAGCTGAAATATGAATTGTAAAAAACTGCTTCGATCTCTTTGGTGATGTTTGTGATGCTAGCTGGAAGGGCAGCCTGCTTTGACTGGGTGTGCTGTGAACATTTCTGGGGGGTTATTATGATTACGGAAAGGGATCGTATATGTTTTTATATTGCTACCATTTTAGAGACTGCTTATCGATCCGAGTGTTAATCAGGCGCGGAGCCAGACGTTGTAAACATTCCGGGTTTAGCCCAAACCAACAACGTATTGGGGCTTGATTGGCAAGAACGCGACGCTGAGCGCCTCCACGGTCCTCTTCCACATATTAAAATAGTGCTGCTGCCAACGAATAATGCACCTAATAATATGGTGCCTGCACTGCAATGCCATGGCGGGCTGGACCAAATGATTTTTCGGGCTGCATATGGCCCGCAGGTCGGAAGTTCCCCACCCCTGGTCTTGTTGGTCACGGCAACCCATAGCGGCAACCCCGCCCCTGACTTCTTAATACGGACCAATCACAGCCAAGGGGGTCTCCGTCGCTCTCCGTCGCTCTGCGTAATTTCGACGGATAGTTAGAAAATTCAGGAGGTGCACGTCAATCCGTCAAAAGCTCTCCGAGGGCTGACGGAGAGCACGCAGAGGGCGTTCCACGGAGACGAGGGCGTTCCTTCCTCTGCGTTTTTCGAAAAACGCAGAAGCATAATTAGGCCTTGACGGTGTGTGATCCAGTCCCCCCCCTCCCTAGCCCCACAGTGTGTGATCCAGCCCCTCTCCCTGCTCCCTCTCCCGGGCCCCACCTGCAGGGTCCGTTAGAGTAGACCCCCGCCAGCCAGCACAGGATGTCCAGGATGAGGCTCTGGGCGTGCTCTGTGCCCGGCCCCTCCTCCGCCCGCTTACACAGGCCACTCAGCAGCTTCTCATGGAAGTCCAGGAACTGCAGCATGGCACAGCGCTGGACTCTGGAGGAGAGGAGAGGAGAGAAGAAGAGGAGAGGAGAGGAGGAGAGGAGGACAGTTAAGGAGATGACTGGGAGGTCAAGTCAGCTTGCTGGTAGGGTGATCTGTATTAATTTACATCTTACACATTTCAACATCTGCTTTTATTATATCAGCAGGAAAAAAACATTGATACTTTTTTGCTGGAACAGCTGAATAGTTCCCAGTTCTATGGTTAATAATGACTTTGTTCGCACTGATGTTCATATTCAGTACAGTCTTTTGGTCCCCCAAGTCTGTAGGCATTTGGGTGACTGTCTCACCCAGAGACCCAGAACATTTGGTGTTACCTCTCTTTGGGTATGGAGGTCTTCTTGAACCGTCTGATTGTGACGGACACCTCCTGGAGCAGGTCGCAGCCTCGGAGGTTGTCAGGCTTCTTGGATGAGGTGGGCGGGTCAGCTTTGGAAGTGGAGGCCTTTTCCTGCAGACACAACAGGACATTAGTTCTTGTCTGCTATTTAACACTGTTGGAAGGAGGGACATGTTGAAATGCTACAGTTAAGGGTAAAAAATACAGCCAATATGTATGTATATATATATATACATATTATTTATTTTTACTGAAAGCTAAATGAGCACAAAATCTCCCTCCACAGCCCTGGCAGTAGCACTGTTTCCCCAGCAGGTGTCGACAAAGGAGAGAGCTCAAGGAAATGACGCTTCAAAATCACATAAAAAACGTTTCACAAGAAGCGTCGTCCGTTCAACAGGAGACGGCGCCCATCCAGACCAATCCCAGAGTTCACATCCTGAATATGAATGCAACAAGAAACCCCTCCCGGGCTCTGTCAGTGTGTGGGTGGGTGTAGCGGGCGCACCTTGGAGGCCTGTGCCCTCTGCAGCAGGGTGGAGAGGGAGTGGGCCTTGGTGCTCTGGGGCTTGGCGGCGGGCATGCGCACCACGGGCCGCGGGCTGTCCTCCATGCCCTTGTCGCTCACCGTCTTGATGTGCACCAGGAAGGATCGGTACTTCCCCCCCGCCATGCCTGCAGGGAGACGGACACACCAGCAGAGAGCCACACTGAGAGAACGACCAACGACGGTTACACAGGCGAGGGGGAGGGGCTGTGAGTGTGTGGGGCTGGTTGGCTGTCGCTGGTGTCACTCAAAAAAAGGACAGTAGGAACTCTATACCATTCAGAAGTATGCCAGGGTTGTAGATATGAACAAACATGGGAGGTACAGACAACATGTTATCGACTTGATAGCATTTCTTTCATGGTGATTGTTACCTTTGACTAGTTTGGGGCTGGTGAGGCTAAGCATGCCAGCGTGTCCTGATAGGTCGAGCCCACTGGCCAACCACACAGGCCCACACAGGATGTCCTCCTTATGGTCCTCTAGGAAGCTGCACAGCCTGGACCCTGCGGACGAGAGGAAGGGAGAGTGTTAGGGACTGGGAGGGCACCGTGTCCCTCACTGGGTCCTAACTCTGCCTGGCCGGAATGACTCAGAACCTTACCAAGGGCAGCAGGGAGGGTTCTCACATTCTAAATCTGGCAACGCAATCTGCCACTAATGGATCCAAACCCAATGGGGGTTCGATATAAATCGGCCATTCTACCCAAGGTCTTCTTCCATCACCTGGCACCCTGAACCACCCCTACGACCCCAAAACGGTCCCTAATCATCTGTGTTCTACAGATGGCAGGGTCAGAGTCGTCTACCTGGTGTCTCCTCGATGTCCATGAACTGGATGTCCTCGGCAAAGTCGTGCAGCAGGGGCTGGCCGTTCCTCTCGCCGTTGGCATGGAGGACGTGGGACAGGGGGAAGGAGATCTGTCTGTCAACGGCCGTCTCTGCATACAGGGGGGACACGCGCCGTCGTTAATACACTCTACTTTCATGTCTGTCTGTCTGTGTGTGTGTGTGGTGTGTATGTGTGTGTGTAGTGCGAGTGGAGTGTGTGTGTGTGCGGTGTGTGTAAATGTGTGTGTGGTGTGTGTGTGTATATATGTGTATGTGGTATGTGGTATGTGGTATGTGTGTGTGTGTATATGTGGTATGTGTGTGGTGTGAATGTGTATGTGGTGTGTTATGTGTGTGTGTGGTGTGGTGTGTGCACTGTGGTGTGTGTGTGTGTGTGTGTGTGCGGTGCGTACGCCACATCCTCACCGTTGACCTTGCCCAGCCCTGGGGCCTTGTTCTTGAGCAGGGTGACCTGGATCTGAGGAATGTTAGTGATGTTGGCGTTCATGAGGAACTTGAAGTCCACGTGGCCCACCATGCAGGCCTTGGGGAGCACCAGCTCAAACACGTGCTCGTCCCAGCTGGAGCTGCAGACACACAGGGGGACAGGCGTGTCACTGCCAGCAAGGGGGCCATTCTAGAACCTTCCACTAAAGGAACAGCAACTCATTCCCAGTTCATCTGGCATCCTTTAGGATTCCCAGGCGGGCGGCTTTGCATACACCCTCCTCCATCACAAACACACTTACATCACCTGCCGTAATTCTCTCATATCCAACCCAGAACCCCCCCCCCTCACACACACACACACACACACCACACTCACCACACACACTCTCTTTCAGCTGACCTGTCGGTCTGCAGCTTCCAGGTGCGCGTGTGCTGGGCGGCGTCTCCGTGGTGCTGCTGGTGCAGGTGCTGCGGGTGGCGTCGCTGCTGCTGCTCCTGCTGGACCTCCACCCAGCACGGCGGCACCGTGGCCGAGAAGCGCGGCGTCAGCGTCTCGAAGCGCGTCAGCTCCACCAGCGACGTCAGACTCTCCGGGGCCAGCGCCTGGTCCACCAGGAGGTCTACTCCTGGAGAGGTGGAGAGGAGAGGAAGGAGGTGGAGAGAAGGTGGAGAGAGATGGGGAAGAAGAGAGGAGGTGGAGAAGGAAGAGAGGGTGAGGGGGGGGGGCAGATTTAATACTTCCACCTTGAGGCTACCAAACGCTGTGCTTCTTTACCGTGTTGTCGTGTCTGAATATCTTTCATGAACTTAAACATAGATTTTACATTGACTGGGTACCAGGGAGTCAAAGTTCGGGAGACAGTCACATATTACCAACTCTGAAGCTGAAAATACATTAGGTTGGCTTTTCTCACGGTCCCGAGCGGAAAAAAACCCATGTCTAACCAGCATGTGACTCGCAAAGAAAATAGTTATATCCCATCTGGACTTCTAAGCACACAATGTGAGTGTACAGAACTCCAATGACCGTATGAGCGTACAACTGGGCATCAGACATGCTCTTATTTGGAGAGAGGAGGTGTGAACAACAGATATAAGAAGATATGGAAGGTAATAGAAGGTGTAGAGAGGTGGTGATTGGATGACGGCTCCTAAGTCCCGCCTACCTGTGATCCCTGGACTTGAGGGATTGGAGGAGGGCTTGGTTCCCTCCAAAAGCTGTTCCACCCCTTTAGAAAGGGGGCCGTCGACGAAAATGTCGCCGTCATCTATATCGTCACACACACCTCCAATTTGAAGGAAATGAAGTTCTCCACCTTAAAAACAGGGACGGGACCTGTTAGCCTTGACACGCAACAACAGACATATTTACCATTTCCTTTTGTAAGTACCAATATTAGATGAGCTTTAATACAACATTAAATGAGGGTTTTCCAGACATAGAAACCATGTACCAAGGGGCCCAGTGGATAACAGGAGCCCAGATTAGACCAGACAACGTTACAGCAACACTGGAGAAATGGATTTAATTACACCTCCGCTGTGTGGGATTCCCCTCAGCTCGCTCCCTCTCTAACACGCATTAAAAGGCCGACGTGATTGGGTTAGAAGCTCGTGTTGCCGTCTTCGAAAGTTCGCCTGGAGCTTTGGAAAACAGCTGACAGGCTAGACCACGCATTTTCACACACACAGGAAAGTAAACTGCACACACACACACTTGTAACATCTGCTCTGACGGACTGCAACTCTGACCCACACCGGACGCAATCACGACACCAAACACACCGTGCAAGGATTTTGTTGTCTGTCCTTATTGTGGCGTCCTCTCGTTACATAATGAGAAAACACTGCATTTGAACATATTACAGTAACACCAAAGACAATTTAGGTTTCGCTCCAGGCACTATGGTCACCAGAAACCATGGTACTAATTCACACACCACCATCCGTGAGCAAACATACCCACTCGTGTCCAAACCACATGACCGCTGCTTCTCACCTTTGGTGCAGGCGCACAGGCGGTCCGTCCCGGAGCAGTAGGTGACCGAGACAAAGGGGTCCGTCTCCTCCGCCGAGCCCTCCTTCTTGGGGGGCTCCACTTTAGCCAGGACCTCCAGCGTGGACAGGTCCAAGATCATGATGTACCCAGCCTGCGTGGTCACCACCAGGTGGCCCAGTCCCGTCACGTCAGGCCTCGGCTTCTCCTTGGCACCGAAAGCGGCCCCGGCCACGCCTCCTCCTCCTCCTCCTCCGCTGGTGGTACCTAGTCCACATCCAGCCCCGGAGCAGGACCCTGTCCCTGGGCCGTTTTTAAGCCCGCACTGAGGCGCCTCCTCTGGGCTCTCCTCGCTGTCGTCCTCCCTCCCGTCCAGCACGTCCGGCGGGAGCAGGATGAGGGAGGTGACGGCGTCGCGAGAGTCCCGGATCTGCTGCACCTTGACGGGCTCCTCCTCCAGCGTGACCACGCGAGTGGAGTAGTTGAGTTTGTAGAGGGCCAGGTAGCCCCCTCCTCCACCCCCCAGCCCTCCTATGGATCTGGACTGGTGCTGCTGCTGGTCGGGCGGGGGCAGGATGAGAGGGGTCTGGGGCGGCGAGGCGGCCGAGTGGGCTTCGAGGCCGTTGGCGAGCGTGGGCAGGGGGTGGAGCTCCCCCTTGCCCCGGCTGCAGAGGGCGGAGTGGAGGCGGTTGAGGTTGTTGAGCGCCTCCACCTGGTTGATGGCGCTCAGCGACTCCACGCCACACGGCTGCAGCACCACCAGGAGGTGCATGCCGTCGGAGCACGGCGTGACCGAGTCCACGTAGAGGTTCTCCTCCTCCAGCTGCCGGGGCAGCCGCAGGCACTGGACCAGGGCGCCGGGCCGTGGCGCCAGCGCGCCCCACTTGTCGGCAGCGTCCATGGACGCCAGGTTGGCGGCGGCGGCGTCGGCGAACTGCTGGATGTAGGTGATGGGCGGGTCCTGCAGGAGGAGCTGCTCGTGGGTGTCGAACTCCATCTCGATGATCTGGGGCAGGGTGAAGCCCTCCTCGTGGAGCCCCTTGCTCATCAGGTTGTTCATCTGGGCGAACACCTTGCCGGAGGACTTGTCGTCCGCCTCCTTGATGCTGTACAGCAGCAGCACGGGCATAGTCCTGCGCACGGCCGGTGCAGCCGGGGCCGGGAGGGGGAGTGGGGGGAGGGGGCCGGCCAGGGTGGGGGAGTCCAGGTCCGGGGGGGCGCTGGGGAGGTTACAGGTGTCTATCTCCATGGGGCCCTGGTCGGGCCCGGCGTGCGCGAGCTCGAGGCCCTGAGTCCTGAGGGGGCCGTCCATGGCGCGGCGGGAGGGGGCGGGGGGCGGGCCGGCCAGGGGGGTCCCGGCTGCCGAGCGGTAGCTGAGCAGGCCGCCGGCCAGGAGGCAGGGGAAGGGAATGTTGTGGTGCTCCGTGGGCTTGTCCTTGGCCTTGTCTTGGGCCTTGGCCTGGGCCAGGGAGGGGTTCTGGCCCAGCTGCTCCAGGTCCTTGACCGTGTCCTCCAGCACGCTGGCCACCACCTCCCACTGGAGCTTGTCCGGCTGCTGCAGCACGCTGAGCGCCGTCACGCCCAGGCTCACCTCCATGCTCTCCCTCTGGGACGGCTGGCCTGAACACAACAGGGGGGGAGAGAACACTGCTCAAAGGGATGCCATCTTCACACAGCCTCCTATAAGGGATAACCGTTTCCCATGGCATTGTACTGTGACTGTGATAAAACATGTTGTAGATGCATTGAACAATCTCACCTGTCACCGACTCTGATCTGGAATGCTCCTCGCTGTCTGAGTCCTCCAGCTGATCGTCACTGGAGCAAGACACAGAATGAACAAGGACCATTTGAACCTAAATCATGATCTCTCCTTGGGTAGAAATGAGGGTCTGTCGTGTGAGGCCGAGACAGGAAGAGTGAGCATTCGTGTGTGTGTGTGCATGTGTGTGTGTGTGTGCAGTACCTGTCTCCCTCGAGCTTGGGGATGTCGGAGCAGCTGGACTCCTCCTCCAGCCAGGCCAGGAGGGGCCGCCTGGCCTCTGACCCCAGGCTGGGCTGCTCGCTCCCGGACAGGATGAGCTGCCGCAGGATGGCCGGGTCGTACGGGTTGATCTCGAACTTCAGATGCACCTGAAGCCGACACACCGAGACAGCGCTGAGTCCAGCTGTCCCCCTCCAGATATGACCTCCTTCTAGACTCCTCCATAATCATTTCCGAGCACTCAATATTTTACTCGCATTATGATAGAGTAAAACTATCTTAGAACGCTCTGGGCTTCTTAACGAATCTGGGAAACGCGGCCCTCGTCTGTGTGAACTTTCATGGCGAATAAAACCAATTCAGATTCAGAGTCGCACCCCACTTTTCGGACGCTCCCTACAGATACAACCTTTTCAGACGCTCCCTACAGATACAACCTTTTCAGACGCTCCCTACAGATACAACCTTTTCAGACGCTCCCTACAGATACAACCTTTTCAGACGCTCCCTACAGTTACAACCTTTTCAGACGCTCCCTACAGATACAACCTTTTCAGACGCTCCCTACAGATACAACCTTTTCAGACGCTCCCTACAGATACAACCTTTTCAGACGCTCCCTACAGTTACAACCTTTTCAGACGCTTCCTACAGATGCAACCTTTTCAGACGCTCCCCTACAGACAAACTGCCTCTCCCCGGTCTTCCCCCCCCTACCTTCATCATCTTGGAGACGTCCCAGATGCAGATCTTGCCCCTCTTGGTGGCCGCGGCCAGGAAGTGGGGGCAGCTGCCGAAGCCGTAGCAGGCGATCTTGTCCGAGCCGTCCTGGCTGGGGAACTGGGCGGGGCTGGTGGCCAGCGTCACTGACAGGGGCACGTTCTGGGTGTGCTCGCCCTTCACAAACGGGCAGTTGGGGGAGTGACGCTCGTGCTCGGACCTGGAGGGCGGGCGGGCGCGAGGGGACACTCGGATTAGGGGGTTAAGCGAGTCGGTTGACATATTAAACGACAGGCTAGGCAGGACGGTCGCACCACATGGTCATGAATATTCATCTGCTGCGATGGACTTAAACAACGGATGACGTTTTGGTCTGTTGTCGATGAGTCATCCTGTGTTCTGTAAACTGGGAGGGGGGGAGGGGTGTGAGCAGGTGTGTGTGTGTGAGTGTGGGTGTCTTCTCACCATGGTTCATCGGTGGGCTCCCAGCAGACCAGACACACACTGCAGGTGAAGCACATGGCCCTGTCGTCACCTGTGGAGGCAGGCTGCAGGAGGAGAGGGAGGGGGGAGGAGAAGAAGAGAGGGAGGAGGAAGGAGAAGAGAGGGAGGAGAAGATCATCATTTGTGTACAAACCATTGTAACATGACTGTGAGCTGTACTTACAAAGAAAATTAGAATGACTGGCAGCACACGACTTTTGGAATAGTACTGTACTGACAAAGATGGTTTAAAGAATAGTACTGTACTGACAAATACAATGTATGGAATAATACGGTTTGTACTGACACACAAAGGACATTCTTGAGATGAAATGTGAACATTGTGTTCAGGAGTCAAGGCACAAGCCAAACTCCACTCCCATGTGGTTGGCATGACAACAGAGCACACCAGCAAGAGGAGTGGTGGCGTTGCCGTGGTTACGGTTTCTTATCAATCGCATTGGTCGCCACTGTGTGGAAGTGAAAGAATCTCCGTGTTTGGAATGAGCTCGTGTGGGGAGGAGAAGGGGAAAACCACCAGCCAAATGAAACGCAACGACTGATCCTGACCAGATAGGTATGTATTTTGCAGTTTGTCATTCTTCTGGATATCTGCCCTGTCTTTTTCTAGCCGATGCATACCTCAAGCGCAACGAACTACGGCAGAAACCAAAGAGCTGATTTGGGCCGGTTTTGGTTTCATGGTGGAATGAACAGAAAGGTTACAGCGCAGCAGAAAGGGTAGCACGCCATTTCCTGCACAAATAATTTAATACTTGGGAGGCAAAATGAGTATAACGTTTGGATAATATATTGGTTTGCTTACAAATGATCAAATTCATAAATCCCTCACTTTCAGAATATATTTATTGGGAGAAATTATATTTGAATCATTTTTAAATACTTCATAGATCCCAGCTTCTTTTTGTCCCACGTATGAACCGGTACGGCAAACCGAGTTTAAAATATGAATGTCGCTCCCAAAGCAGAGTTGCAAAGCCCCACTGACATGAGTGACTCCCAGCGCATCGGAAAAGGTTCGAACACAACTGGTATAAGCATACTACCGAATGCTTCCTTTCAAAACAAAGGCAAGGCCCGTTCGTTGAGATGTTTTCAACCATCATTGAGTGAGAGTGCACTCACACATAAACATGCATGAATGTAGGATGCTGGAATCCATCTAAAAGAGCACTATAGAGACAACGCGTGTGTATGTGTGTGTGGTGTGTGTGTGTGTGTGTGTGTGTGCATGTGTCTGTGTGTGTGTGCATGTGTCTGTGTGTGTGTGTGTGAGGGTGCGTGCGCATGTGGATCCTTACACTGCCTACCTGGTGGTAGAACCCAGCCTGGGCCATGGGGTCAGGCTGTGCCCACCTGTACCCAGCATGGGGCCACGACATGAAGGTCTCCCTCCTGTTGGCCTCGCTGTACATCAATGACCTGCAGGACCACAGACACACACAATCTCAATCCCACTTTCCCAGAAATGGATCTGAAATGCTGGGAAGAGGATATAGATCTGTGTATTTAGTGAAGGAACATGCAGATGACATGGAGGTGGTGGTGTGTGGGGTCACAGGGTTCATAGACGGTTCTTCGGATGGCCCGGGTGTTGTGGTCCCCACCAGCCCTGGAGCCCTCACCTGTCCACGGAGCGGCCAGGCCCCACCCCCAGCTCCGGACGAGCGCTGGGTAAGAGGTAGGAGAGCCGGTCCATGATGGACGAGCCTACGGACAAGGCCGCCACGTTCTGGTTGATCTTCTTCAGCTCGTTGACGATGGCGCTGGCCACCAGCTTCAGCACGTGGTGGGGGAGGTGGAACGTCACCGTTGCCCACTGAAAGGAAGGGGGGGGGTGAAAGAAGAAAGGGAATGGAGAGAGAGAGAGAGAGAGGGGAAAGAGAGATGTGCCCGAGAGATTAGTCAACTGTCTGGGCAGGCCTACAGCTGACTCCTAAAAAGGTTGCGTAACGTGCAGGCTTCACATCACGTCGTCTCCATCATGTGTATCTAAAAGCACAACACAACTCCTTTCCCTCTCGGTTCAAGAACAACAGGAAGCGGTTTGGAAAGCAGGCCCCTGTCCGTGCTTACGTCACACACACAAAGTTTACAGGGGAATCCATCACCCCAGCAGGCTGTCAAAGCTGGTCTCACGCCAGGAGAGGTCGGTAAAATGCCAATGCTGGCACTGCCTCACGTTGGACTTGGAGCATTACAAGAACACACAGGAGGTAAAAAAGAAAAAACGTGACAGCTGTTCAAGCATTCACTTTCTAGGCTTGTTGTAATGTCCAGCAAGTGGAACAATGGCTTGAGCTGAATGTAGAATGAAATGAGCCAAGTGTGTGAGCGAGTGTGTGTGTGTGTGTGCATGTGAGTGAGTGAGTGAGTGTGTTCTGGTTGGACAGCCCTCCCCATTGACCAGTGAAGCAGTGTTACTCTTAGAGCCAGTGTTGGGGCCCGTGCATGAGTACACATCTGGGACAGTAACAAGACCTGTAGAGATGCACTCAGGGGTTAGTGTACATGCGGCCCAATGGGACTTCCTGCCGCGTTACTCAAACCGCTCCCTTCATTCTTAACCTGCGAGCGGGAGGGGGAGGGAGAACATGGGGGGTGAGAAAGCAGAGGCTGCAAACCAACGTGTTGAGACAGCCATCATCTGGTCCTGTCTCTAAACACCTTTTATTTCCCACCCATCGGCCCTGGCCGGCAAACTGAGACCGGAAGGAATTTGCGCGACTTAATTGTTTTACAAGAGACCTTTTCGTATTGTGCTTCGTGCACAGTAGAAACCAAACTCTTATCTACATCCTCGATTTTGGCTTGATGTAAAACCAATCGTTTTGTCTGCCGTTTCCTCCCATGCCGTGGCTCCCACCTCAGAACCTGCTGTGCTAGGATCAGGGGGACGGTCAGCACACAGACACAACCAATGGAGAAGAATGGCCACTTCAGGCTGCTTATTTTAGATTCGGGCATAACTATGCTGATTCAGGAAGTTCGACCGAGCCGGAACTTCTCTGATTGGCTCAAAAAATTCAAAGTGTCAAATTCAAAAGCTGCAGCAGGAAGGTTAGACGGATCCACTGTTCTGAAACTGCAGCTGAGCGGGCCCAAGCACCAAAGATTGAACGGCCAATCAGACGCCGGCCACAAATACCCCCCCACCCCCCATGCTGTGACTGAGAAGGTGCTGATGTCCACACACCGTGTCTAGCTTCCTGGAGTCAAGGCCAGATGTAGTCTGACTGAAATAACAGCTCCCTCAGTCATGTGAGAGAGAACAGCCTTAATTCCTTCACATCAAGGTGTGTCTGAGGTGTTTTTGGAACTCAGCCAAAGGGCGTATGTGTTGCATTGTGGCAGGAACACAACTGCTTTGCATTAAGGGACATGACAACGGACTGCGATGGAAATCCCACCAGTGTTTGCATTTACACACCCGTCGACGACTACCTTTGCCGCACAGAAGTAACCGTCTCTGCCCCAGTGAATCTGTCGATAAATCTCCGCACATGAACAGATGAAGGGATCCTTAAATGCTTCTGACATCTTCAGGACCTTCAGGATCAATTAGAGTGTAGCATGGGCACCGGGACAAGTGGTGCTTGTTCCCCCCTGCCTGCCCAGGGCTATTAATATGCCGATGAGGTCTGCAGAGTGGGCTCCCTGTGTGTGTGTGTGTGTGTGTGTCGCAGACTGCAGTCCAACCATCAACACAAAAGGGAGCGCAAATGCAATGTCACATCTCCGCAACACACTGGGAGAGGATCTTGTCCCATATACTTCAATAAAGAACTGAATATATATGTGTGTGTGTGTGTGTGTGTGTGTGTGTGTGTGTGTGTGTGTGTGTGTGTGTGTGTGTGCACGTGAGAGAGAAAGGGAGACCGAGAGAGAGAGGGGAAAAAAGGAGAAAGACAGACCCGTGCGGGTGTGTATTAAAGTCCAATGAGCTAATCTATTGGTCTAATCGACCGACGCTACGTCAACGTTTCTGTGCGACGGCATCTCAGCCCCCGTTCAGACCGCATCACCTTCAGTCTCCTCTGACTTCACACGGCTAACGGCTAGTTAGCCTCCCGGGGGCAGCTGCGGCAGAGCAGCTTGGATGTGAGCAACACCTCGGCCAGCCGGAGATGACAGGCAGGGAGCGCGCGCGTACACACACACACAAACACAGCAGCAGCATACACTGCTGTATCAGCTCCCAGAGCCTGACCTACTGATTAGATTGAAACGTCATCTTTGGGGGCAACGTTATACTTTTACCTGATTGCATTTTGTGGCGAGGAGCAGGCCGACCGAAGCGCACGGCTGGCATACTAAGTAGCATGAAACAACGTAACACTGACTGTCAGCGCGCTGAGACACGGCGGCTTCTGAATAATTCAGGGGGAACAAGGTTCGGCCTGCACGGTCACTGGTTACTGTTGTACTTGAACTCGTGTGGCAATATCACAGTGTAAGCAAAAATAGATTGTGAACTGTGACTTATGATAAGGTATCAGTTACAGTAGACGTTGGTGGTGCGTGCATCCACTCGTTTGGATGTTTTAGGTCTGGGTTCAGTGAGCTTCGCAAGTGCGTCGAAACACGACTTGTATGAAGGGTACAGACGTACTAGCGCAGCGCTAGCATATCTGAGTGTGACCCCATTGGCCTCTGAGGAGACATGTGACTCACCTTGGCCACTTTGTGGTTGGCTGCAGTCTCGTGCGAGGTATTCTTCAGTCCTTCTTTGAGCTGGGTGATGAACAGGTCGTAGCCTTCTGTGTTGGACACGTCCACCTTCTCCTGACAGGCGGACAATATTTGCTGGGCCTGGGGACGAGGACAGACACACACACCACACAATGAGGGCAGTGCGGTGCATACTCTTGCACCCAACACACAGTGCTACACAAGTGGTTGTGTACACATCCGCACAAAAACAAAAACACTGCCACAGGCCTTCCACACATCAACGTGTCACAGCTCGTCTGTTGTGGACACTAAAAATACGATGATCCAACTCAGCCGACCGAGTCATTTGATTGGATTAGGTCACTTTAAGTCACAATCTGGACACCGAAACAGATATAGGCCCAACACGGCCAACGGTCAAACTACACTGTCAGCTCATCAACTCTCTTCAGACCTGCAACAGGAGAGGCAGCGATTAAGTCTGCTGCAGGAGAGGAGCTAGGAGAGAGGAGCTAGGAGACATGGAGGCAAATCAATACGGGCCAGCAGCACAAAGTACACACACACAATGCCACACCCACTGAAGAGAAATGACCGTCATAAGCAGGCATCCACAGACACAGGCTTGGAGGTATGAGGGAGCCCTGTTCCTGTGATGCCGGGTCACTTCCTGTAATGCAGAGTCACTTCCTGGCCCTACACAGACTCACCGCTCGGTGGATCGATGGCCGATGTGGACGTCTGAGACTACAGTCTATACTTGTAATCCACCTTTAGAATGAGAAGACAATGGACTTGACTGCATTTAGGCCTTCTGCAAATGGTGTCGGCCTAGCTCATCTAGAACTGCATTTCCCACATTCGGGCAGGCATACACGATCAACTGGCACACCCAGGAAGCATACCGACAGGAACGACAAAGCCTGGTCTTAACTGTGTCTGTGTCTGGACGTCCTGGAGACCTCGGGTGTGTTAGGGAGCCTTCGGGTGTGTTAGGGAGCCTTCAGGTGTGTTAGGGAGCCTTCAGGGCAGGTGGCCCACAGCGGTTGTGGATTTGCCTTTGTTTCGAACAAGGATTTTCGAACTGACGTATACATTAACTTTTGTGACATTCGAGGTTCTTCAGGTGACCTCGATTATCGGTTTCATCCTGTCGATATCGGAGAACGGAGCCTTGGTTTCAGAAGTGGCCCAAGAACCTTCCAAGTGTTGGAGGAAGAACCGTACTTCTAGCGGTTTACAGCCCTCGGGGAAACAACAAGTCTGGACAATAAGCTCAGGCTTCTGACGGGCTGATAATGACACAGGAACCCGATTCACCAGCACATTTCAGAAGGACAAAAGAAAATCCCTGAGAAAGGCATGTTCGAAACATTCACAAGACATTCACTCCTCTGTGATGGTTGTAAATATCTTATGGATGTATTCATAATTCATGATATCGATCCATACTAAAATGCCACAACAACTGACATCGAGAGCGCTAAAAGTAGCAGTGTGACAAACTGTGCATCCATCGTCTGGGCAAGGTTGAGAGAACAAAATGAGGCCAGCCGAAGCTGTAGGTCATTGATCCACTGATCAAATAAGACTCACTTTAAAGAGTTAATGTGTAAGCCAGCCATATAGATACTATAGGTGGACACAGTTAATAATGTCCCATATTACAAGGAGGAGAGAGTGGTAGAGGGCCATTCATTATTTTCTGGGGTGGTATACAGAAACGATCTTTATGCGGGAAACCTGAAATGTTTCACACCGATCATCCACTGACAATGATGAATGTGGAGGTCCACGTTACACGCTCCACCCCAAGGTGTTGGTACAGCCATTGTCCTCCTCCAGTCTTAGATGGAGGGGAGGGTGGATTCCCTAAGGACCTGGCCATGGGTGGACCAGTTTGTCCGCATTACAAGCACTCCTCAAGTGATGGATGTGTCCTGAAGTAAATTGACTCCTACAGTAGATTACAAGCTGATATTCATCTGCATACTAGCATAAATCGTGAACTCACAATAACAACAACATTTGACATTCAGCCTACGTACTAATCAGCACGATCAGGGTGTGTTATTGATTTGGCCATCTCCAGCAGCACGCTTGTCTCCTACTCGCTGCCATGCGTTGCCTGCGTCTCGACGCCTGCAGTCTTACCTCAGTGACGGGCAGCTCCAGCTGGACCATGTCCTCAGGTTTGGCCACGGGGGCCTGCAGGGCCGTGTCCAGCAGCAGGATGCCGTTGAGGTCCTTCCTGCAGCCGACCGCATAGTCATCCACAAACAGGACCTTGTCCACAGACGGGAAGTACTGACACCTGACGCGGCCTCCTGGTTTAGCTGGCGAGAATCAAACCACAGAGAGCACAGCATTGAGGTAGGTGTTGAAGATCATTTACATAAGCCTGGTTGAGACTAGAGTCTGGTAGGCAGGTGGAAATATGACTTGTTTAGGAAATAAGATTTCAATGTGTTGGATCAGCATATCATGAAGATGTTCTTCTTTTTTTATAGTCCTTGGACATTTTGAATGATGTCATGGCTGTGTGTGTAGATCATTGGTTATGCAAGCATTTTGTGCAACCGGAGAAAAATACTACAAGTATCAGCAAGTTTTCATAGCCATTACATTAGCATTTATAGCACGTTTGGTGAAACACCGTTTTCTTCCTGCATCATACTGGGCAAGAATAAACCACTTACTAACATGTGTACATGGCATGCTACTACATTATGAGTGTTTGGAGGACAGTGTGGAGCATTAAGCCATAAACCTACAAACAGGTGTCTCTTATACCACTATGAGAGATTCAGGTTGACTATGCTACAGAATCGTAATGCTTTCAATTAGTGGCTTCTAGTCATTCGATCTAAAGACGAGATATCATTTTTCCAAAGGTCTAGTTTCCTACAGAGGCTGTGTTTGTCCGTCACGCGATTCTTTCCAATGCAGGGAAGACGTCTAAAGAGAACAAGCAGCTTCAGAACATGCAGAGTTTCCCCTTAGCCTAATTTCTGCACCATTTGAGTTAAGTCACATTGTTTACTGTCAATATCCCGTTGTGTAAGAAAGGCTGCAGACAACAAATGTCTTTGTGAGACAATAGAATTAGCCTACTTCCTGTTGTAACCAATCAGCATTGATAACTGAGAATTTAGATTTGGTCAAACGTTATAGTTTGTTAATTGATTAAGAGAACTGAAGGAGCCAAACCAGGTATGCGATACATACATGTTATGCAATTGCCAATCATATCAGCTCACTGGCAAACAGACTAAGGTTATTCAACTGATCAAAAAGGGACTTTACAGTTTCAAATGCAGTTTGACAGGCTTGCAATAGAAATTGTAATGCTATGCATGTGTTCATGTTTGTTACAGGTCTGATGTGAACTATAGAAGAAGCGAGCTGATAGCAGTTTTCAATATTGGATTCAGTATCCATCTCTCCTGTTGAGGAGATTCTCAGAATCTATGTTGCAAGCACCAACGGCATAGAAAAAATGTATAACGTGACACAAAGACGTACTTGCTGAACCAAGACCTCAACAGAGTCGGCAGTTGCATCTCAACATATGAGTGAGCCTTATAAAACACAAGACTTTGTTTCAAACGACACCATTTCTTATGAATCCCTATACAACCTAAGAATTATGAAAAAAAATCATAATAATTTATTAGGAACTATCTGGATTCTATTAGCTAAGAACAATGTATAGCCTTTACATAGCCTACATGGCAAGTTAGGCTTTGGTGACGAGCTGTCAAACTGTCAGAATAGTTTATATGCTTGCTAGGTATAACATTTTAGGTTACTCTATGTTGTGTCAAGCTGCCATTTTAAATAGTGACTATTGTCCCAATGTTGGCCTAGGCGTAGGTACGATTTGATGCAGCTAGACTAGCTACACAGCAAGTCACCACCTTGCCTTTGTAGCGAAGCTAGCTAACACATTAGCAAGCGGCACCGACAATCACTGGTAATAACAGTGTGAGCACAAAAACAAGCTTGGTAGGGTTGAGTAACGTTAACCCCAATACTGAGGGCAAAGTCAAAGTATACAACGAAAGGGCTGGCTTTATTTAACGTGAACTTGATTGTGTACATTTTAAATGTCAAAACATTCCGCCCGATTAACCTCCAGTCAGTACTTCCAATTTGAAGAGCTAGCGTTAGATAAACTCGCCCGTTTTTAACCATTGGCTGCAGACGTAATACAGTATAGCTTAATTGGGGAGGCGAAGCAAGCGCTAACGAATCGCTGGCGCTATCACGCCTTAACCGTTCGCTAGCTATCTAGCTAAACACGGGCAAAAAGCAAAGCCAATTGAATCAAACTAAACAACGAAGATGAACGCATGACAATAATGTGTAATGTTTGTCGACCGCTAGCCACAAACTTACAACGGCATGCGCTGACAGAGTAATGCTAAATGTTTGATGTCCACCTAGACCTAATAGCACCACTGCTAACAGCGGGCTGGCTCACTCACACCTTAAACGCTAGCTAGCTAGCTAGCTAACTTTTTATGATTAACGTTTTGATTATTTATTTAAGCTATATGTACTGTACAGTAAGTACAATTGTGTTAACTAGACTATTCCTTAAATTTGGGATGATATAATTACTCAAACAATATTCACTCGGTTAACATTGTGTTAGCTATGCACTACTTGTAGTCATCCTTTGCCATTCCTGTTGTGTAGATAAATGCAGGCGTTTGAAACACGCAACCCTCTTGTACAGTACAGTAGTCAGTAGACCATAATACACACTAGCTCGCCAGCTCGCTACCTAACAACAACAACAACAACAGCCTCTTTGACAGTGAATAAGTCTAAAAGATCACAGGGAAATGTATAAAACCTATCCAGACACATTTGACCTTATTACTACACTAGCCGAATCATAACATACACTTCTCGGTCTGGTTTGAAGTTACTAGGCTACAAGGGTCTAGCTAAACTGTTGGCTAATGTAGAGCTAAGCTAACAAGGCTTGTGTTAGCCTAGCAGGCCCATGTTTTGACAAGTAGCTAGCTAAGTATCGCAGCCTGTCATCTACGTTAGCCAGCAAGCTAGCGTTAGCTGGCTAACATTAGCGAATAGTTATTTGAATCAGGTGATTGTCAGAACTATAAGCTAGCTAGTTGGCTAGCCAGAAAGCAAACTACCCGTCATAATAGCCAACTGATATTTAAGAAGTTGGACTCACCATGCATAGCCGAGGCCTGTAGAATGGCGCCTGACGTGCCATCGATGACTTTGATACTGCCCCGGCTAGTGACGGCCAGGATAGCATTCAGGGCCGGGTGATAGGAAAGGCTTCGCAGGCCCTCCTCGTCGCAACGCAGGCAACCGTCTCTCAGTACAATCCAGTCTGAGGAGGTAGACGAGCAGGAGCCCGGCGAGGCCGCGGCCGCCATCTTTCCTTATTTTTCCCTTCCCTTCTATATCTTTTTAGGGTGCTCCGTTGATAAGAGTAAGATTGATAAATTCAAAAGCTGATCCCCAAACTACCGCTCCTCTACCACTGCTGACTCTCCTTCTGCGGCTTCTGCTCCTCCGCCTGTTAACGCAACAGTAGCTATTCACCATCAGTACTGAGAAGGCTACGAGCTCCGCTCTCTGTCAGATGGATGTCAGGTAAACGGAACTAGCGTAGCAGTTTTGCCATCTCACGCGATACCAGTGGGTGCACTACGATGTTTACGTTCGTAGATGTCAATTTCAGCGTCTCGGCACATTATATCAGCCTGACATTGTTTGTAAATATATACTTAATTTGTCATGCATTTAGCCTTAATTGTAATTGTTTTAAATTGTGTATCAATTTCCATCATGTCCCCTCTTCTGCGCAAACCTCCAGACCGATCTTTAAACCATGTTGTGCCCACATCGAGTCGTTACGATATGAATTTGGTCTGGTCCTGTGAACGCGTGAAACAAAGGGATGCAAGGACCTCTGCACATCTCTAACCTGTGAAAGAGCAATCAGTCTTTTGATCTCTAATGTATTAGTCTACCCAAGTAGGCCTGAATATTATCGACACGACTTGAAGAAATTGAAAGCCTCTATGGAGTTTCCAACCCAATAAACAGTGGTTTTACACATGTATTTTCAATATTTATTATTCTGGATCATCCAGTTATATTAGTTTCGACATCCATGTACATGGAAACTCTTGCAACTAAAGATTTGGGACGCAAACTACCATGCATCCATTTTTTGAGTTGGGCTTCACCACCTCCCAATGAGTTTTGCTTTGGATCATACTTATTTCTCACAAATGTATATGCTCTGCTACTATGAAACAATACAAAGTTATATACAGTAGTGAATACACAGAAAATACAATACAAGCACCTGACAAGTCAGATTGATAAAATATTTCCACTAGTGTAAACTAATCAAACGCACCAAATTTAGTCAACATTTTATTTCACGCAAACTGCCCATCTATCCCCTCACCCCAGAATGTAACTCATAAGTTAAGAAATAAAAGTTTATATAAAAATGCTTGGATGGCCAACTGTTCATAGCAATACATTACATATTACATAATGCCAAAACTTTCCACTTACAAAATGGACAGAAATGTCAAACAATATTGGTGTCTCCATTTTTTACTCCAAATTCAGCTTTTGAACATTTGATATTTGGCACGACATTCTTCAATTGAACATTATCAGGCTAACTCAATAACCAAGTGAAACCTTTCTCTTATTACTTACTATGTTTTATTGTTATGCTAATAATGAAGGCATGAGTTCTACTGTTGAATAGAATAGAATCTAAATGCAAAGCATTCCTAAAATCGAGTGCATTTTATTCAGTACACAATTACATCAGTGATACATCAATACACTGATGTAACTTACACCTCATGTCCCCATTATCTAATGTAGGATTGTAAACAGGGTTAAAAGAGAAGGGAAAAGAAAAAGACATTTGGAAAAACTTCCAAAACTTCTTATTTTCATCATGGAATGAATTATGTTGTGTCTTTTCACGGTGCTTTGTGTAAGTATCCAAACAAAAGTTAGTCAGTGGCCATGTGTCCAATCAGACTCCGGTATATAGCGACAGGAAATAGATATACAAAAGAAAAATGGGGTATATGAGAAGTGGCTTCTTGGTTTTGAATTCATCCCCAACAAGCAGTGAAGCAGCACTGTAGGCAGCCCAGAATACACCACAAAGCTAAAAAGTAGAAAAAGATTCACAGATTCAAATCACAACAATAGTATACTCTTACCTCTACATATCATACAATAATCTATGCATAATGTTATTTTTCTAACATGCAAGCATCAATACTGGAACACAGTTATAGAACAAGAGCTGACCACAAAGATTTACCTTTATTAGTGTAGAAAAAATGTCGAACGTCCCAATGACCAAAAGCAATGGGGCTATTACAATGAGCGGGAGAAGGGAGTATCCAATCACTCCAAGGACTTGTCCATAAGACACCTGTTTAAAATAAAAGATTTGTGATTTGCAAAATAGCATTCTTGATAATACGTGTAGATCTGTTTACCTTAAGACAATAACAAACACCGCAAAACCTACAGGTGAAGTGTTAGAAATACACACAATCGATTTGTGTGCAGCAGTATCTGCTTTCTGCATATGTAAACTTCTATGAATCTCACCTCGCCACCAAGCACACGGGCAAGCAAAAAGATTGTTAAAGATCCAAATATCCAGATGGTAATAATCCATGACACAACCTTGAAAAAAGACAGAACAGGAACAGAGGAACAGATTAGGAGGCAGGAACCAAGACACTCAGTTAGGAACCAAGACACTCAGTTAGGAACCAAGACACTCAGTTGTTATTATCAGCTCCAGTACAAGTTACTGAAGACAACAAGTAATAGTAATAGTTGTAGTAATGTTTTTTTTCAGTCCTTATCCCAAAAAGATTCCAGACGGAATTCACATAGAAATAAATAACAGTAAGGCATTACATTACCTGAGGGTAAAAACAGGGCACAGTACTATTATTTGGCTGCTAAATTGTGTGTTGCGAGTATATACGTGTTTTAACGACCAATATGTAGCCAACTCATTATTACATAGTATAACATAATCAGGGGGACGGTGATGGGGTCAGACTAAGTTACAGGTCCTTCTTACCCTGAACTGGCCATAGATGGAGATCATAGAGAACAGGAGGACCACAGCCAATGGACCCCAGAAGTCAGGGTTGTCACGGACAACCTGCCGGTTGAAGCCCAGAGAGGGCATTGGCATCAGCACACATCGGATCTTGTAGTAGATGTCCTTCAGATCGATGTCCAGCTCCTCCCTAATTCACAATAAAAGAGAGATATTAAGGGCATTTTAGTCAGTATCAACTCAAAATGAACCATCAGTCTCACCACTATCCATATGAAGCAAAAAACAAGACAATATTTTTGAAGTACTCACAAAAGAGGCTTATTGTCTTCTGTTTCTTCCTCTTCTACTTCCAGTAACCAGCCATAACCTCGTTGCCTCAGGAACGTAGTTGCATAGGGGTCTTTTGCACTGTCACTGCCAATGTTCAGTTTGATATCCGGAGCATCAATTGTACCGCTCAGCTCTATAGGACAATAATAGATGCAATTAGATAATCACAAATATAGATGCACGGAAGCCCACTCTAATATAACTAATAACATAACTTGAATCAAAAATATGTCTTCTGACAGTTTATTCAGAGGCGTAAGACATTTTGACAGAAGCAAACTTCTAGGTTTATGTTGTAGCTATTAGTCACTTAAAATAATGCAACTGTAGTTTATTACAGCTCATTCATACTTTTGTACCTTACTGAAATGCCATTTAGCTATGCCATTAATGCCATTAGCTATCTATCTTCAGTAACAACATGATTTGCAGTACTATACCGACTAACCAGCTGTTAAATGTCACTGAGTAGCCGTGCAGCTAGCACTACCCATATTTTGGGAAACACGTCTTTCACTAAAGAAGATACACATTTCCCGCGAGCTATAGGTTACTGTTCGAAAACAATAAATCGGTATGACTGATTTGTGTATGCTGACATAGAATAACTCAGATTAAGAGAAATAACGAGGTAAACAGAGTCACCTGACTTTTCTGGGCCTGCTACGTGCTAACACTTACCCTCGCCTTCAGTGGATGAGACGAAGGTAAAATCTCCGTTTGTGGGAGAGAACTGCATTGTTGATGTTGTCCCCACAAGTCTTTAAGTTCGAATAACTGACATTTACATTAGTTGTTTCATTAACTTGCTTGAAACAAATTAGGACAACGCTGTCATTAATCGTGTTTCACGATATTTAGTTAGATTTAGATTCCATTCTGTTGATTTGATGGCTCTTCATAACACAGCAGCTACAAGCAGGAAGTGCAGGGGAAGCTGGGAAAGAAGACACGTCAAATCCCCGATGCGGAGCAGATAATGGCGCCATCTAGTGTTTATTGGGTTAGTTGGCTAAATAAACTGTGTGAAGTGAAGAATTTGGATGTGCCTTTTTTTCCTACAGGCAGTAAAATGTGAGCATGCACTGTGCATGCGATATGTTTGTTAACAATAAACTCGTACAATATGCCTAAATGTACGCAGGTCTACATTGCCTCTATGTTCTTATTTATTTGCACTGGCTTAACACGTATGCAGAACTGGTAGCCCACTTTTTCAAAAACTGAATTTGAAGTTAGTTTCACAATGGATTAGGCGGGCTGCCAACCAACAATGTTTTATGTCGTTCCCATCTCTAATAGTCTTATTTTAAATAATAGTTGCATTTATATTGTATCGGTCGCATACATGAATACAACTGCAATCATTTAAAGGTACAAGGGTAGCTATTTATGTGGTAAAAAACGTCTGTCCCATATAAATATGTTGTGTAAACTAATGAGGTCCTCTGAGAGTTGTTAAGTAACACAGAAAGCTCAGTGCCACTGGAATGTCATTTTTTATTTTTTGAAGCGGCCCACTTCTTTCCAGTCAATCCTGTTCCAGCCAATCTCCTTGACGAGGCGGTATTTTCTCCTTGAAACCACTGTCAATCAAACTTGAGCTGGAAGAAGAGCTGAAGTTCAGAAAACAGAGACCCGGTGGTGCTGTTTCTCATATTTGCATGTATTTACTGTTACTTTTTGCAGTTTTAACTTGTTACAACTAATGTTTAATATGGGGAGAATCTACGGTGGCCCTGAAATGCATAACACCCCCCCCTAATATGAGTGCATCCCCCAAATGAAAACACTCCCCTCAAATACGAGTCAACTCCCCCCAAATAGGATGACTTGCTCACCTCCCCCCAATACAAAGACAAGCTCCTCCAAATGGAAAACGACATAACATTAACTCAAATCGGAAATGGTTGGTAGTTGATACAACACTTTCGTCGCTGAATGGATGCAGTAACTAATAGGGAATAAGAAATTGATCGACAGAAGTACGCAATGCAATAGCCTGACAGAGTTACGTGCGCCAGGACAGTTGTTTAGCTATCGAAGCAGGTAGCAAGTAGGCCTACTTATGCAAAAGTATAAATTGCGTGTTAAGGGGCACTGTTTCGACAGCGCCATTGGGCTGCGCTTCAATTCCGCCATCTAGTGGTTTAAAGTGTGAATTACAAGTGCAGTTCTCACAGTAAAACCACTAGATGACGATGGTATAGCGCAGCCCTATGGAACGGGTTTTAATACTTTACATAGCTTTAACACATGAATAGGGTTTTTAGGGACACTGTTTCGACAGCGCCATTGGGCTGCGCTTCAATGCCGCCATCCAGTGGTTTAAAGTGTGAATTACAAGTACAGTTCTCACAGTAAATCACCAGATGGCGATGGTAAAGCGCAGCCCTATGGAACAGGTTTTTAAACGTTGAGTTACAGTAATGTAATGTCCTTGTATTGGGGGGAGGTGAGCAAGTCATCCTATTTGGGGGGAGTTGACTCGTATTTGGGGAGAGTGTTTTCATTTGGGGGATGCACTCATATTAGGGGGTGTGTTTTGCACTTCAGGGCCACCGTACTATCATTTGAGACACCAGACAAAACACAGTTTAATCTTTCATAGTTTATTGACGTATGTTAATAAAATTATTTTTGCAATTTCAGAGTTATGTTACATCTGTTATGTGCACTTTAATAAATTAATTTCAAAGAAATAAGAATGTTAACATTATCAAGCATCTAAGGCCATTTGTGTGCAATAAATTACTGTAGGGTGGTAGAGAATAAACAACTGTAGCATTAGGTTGCAAGAGGGTGAGTTATGTTTCTGGTATCTAATTATCCTAGAAAACCAGGCCTTCTACAGTTGGAGTCTAATTAGGAGTATCTACATACAATAAGCAGGCCAATGAGAAAACGAAATAACTATGATGAAATGCACAAAAGGCACCATTAAGTATTCAAAGAAATACTAATTAAAATGGAAAATAAATAATTCTGTGAAGGGAACATGACACTACTGCATATCAAAAGACTTCCCCAGAACATCCCCAAAATATATTCAATGCTCAGTCCTGCTTCCAATGGAGTTATCTGCTGTGTGAGTCACTCCTCTCTCAGCACAGTGTCTTCACTATGTTTCTGAGACAAGCTTCATAGCTGAGTAAAACCACCAGTCACATTTGCAGGTTCCTTAACATCTTCACAATTGTGCTTTCAAGTTGTTACATCATACCGTACATATCGCTCCTACACAGGCCATTTCCATGCAAGATCCTTTGTAAAACAGCTACAGTATGAATATTTTTCAGGTCACACATAAACACAAATCATACACGTTACATTCTACACAATATTATTAATTGGCTAAGCAAATGTACTTATGTACCATAAAAATGAAAAAGTACAAACAAAGTAGGTTCAATGAAAACTGTCATCACCAAATCCTCTAAGACTGCTCTGCCCATTCCTACATCAAGAACAACAAGGTGCAACAAGAGAAAAACAAGATGGCTGACAGTACTTGTGCATATTTCTCATTTAAGAGAAGTCATCTGTGTTCAGGCAGGGTGGCAACAACAGTGCTTCTGCCTCAGAGCAGGGGACATCGAAGTGAAAGACTGAAATGACATTCAGCAATTGTTGACCTCAAACATGACAATAAAATACAGTATTTGAGTACTGTTTTCAATATGGTAGACTTATATTTGTGAAGATAATGGAGGTTGGACAATGGACACCAGCACCAGTGGCCTTTAGCTAGACATCACAAAGATGTGTCACCCATATAAAGTGTCAAAGAGGACAACCTAAATAATGGTGAAACACAACCCAGTTTCATGTATCGTTATCCAATTGTCAAATCCTGCTTGTAAAGATGATATCATTTATTCTACCATCAACTGGTCCTATTTCAGTCATGCATGAAGTTATTCATAAGCCATCGTTATCTTGTCCTAATAACTGAATCAAATAATAAAACATATTGGCACAGATAGATTTGAGCATCCAATCAATCTATTGGATTTGTCATTGATGTGGAATTGCCTGACAATATCCTGATCAATTAGAACATTTGAACAATTTAATATGTTCTAGCAAATTAATACAGTTGGGTTAGGTTAACAACCTTGTTAATTAATTCATAATAATTTTGTTACGGGTTGGATTACTAGGCGTGTTCTTATACTTGACTTTCGCCACTCATCGGTTTTTGAGGATATACAACTTCAACACACAGGGAAGCAGAGGAGATCCATTCTTTCTGGAACAGTGTTTCAAACGAGAGAGTATAGTGCTGTTGTCAGCTGGGCTGCAGAAGGAGTTTGGATTGTAAGAATTTGAAAGGGCTGCAAAACCCTTCAGGCATGCAGTGTTTCATGCACAGCTGAGAGGTGACAAATAACTGTCTCTTGACTGATCACCTTGGTTCTCTCCTACACCCCACGCTACCACCTCACCATCCCATCCGCCAATACCACATGTTCTCTACACGCAAGCTTCTGTTTGTTTCTTTATTCAGGACATACTGTCACTCCATGCAATGGTTTGTACTAAATGATATGAACAACCCCCGTCTGATCAACCCCCCCCTCCCCCCCGAAGAAGCAGACAGCAGTATCTGAGTTTGGTTTGTCCAGTAAGATAAGGGGTGGTACTGTGTAGTTGATTGTGTGTGTGTTAAGGGTTGGTAGCTTTCTAAACCAGGAATCTGGTAAATGTTGGTCATTTTAGCCTTGTGTGGGGGGGGCTGGTTCAGGGATTCATCGCTGCCTGTTGTAGGAGTCCGTGGGCCTGCCAGGCTGCTAGACGACCCACCCTCAGTTTGCAGGTCAGATAATTGGTCGATGCCTGATTTGGGATGACACAGGAAGTCAGTATCTTGGGAGAGGAAGTCAAAGCACTCCTCAGCCGGCTCCAGCTCAGCGCCACCAATGAAGAGTTCTGTTTCACCCCAGGTTTTGCTACCACCAACAGAGTTGCCCTGGGAACCATCTCTGCTGCTACTGTTGCTCTTGTTGAGCAGTGAGGTCATACAAGTGGAGTGGTCTGCGAAGGTCTGGGTGAGATTGTGAGCAGAAAGGGACTTTCCGAGGCCTGCTCCGCTGTCTGAGCACCGCCCATCTGGGCCGGAGGAGAGCAGCAGCAGGGAGTCTACCTCCAGGCTCAGGTGCCGTCTCCAGGAACCTTCTTCTCTCAGACTGGGTTTCCCCCTCAGACGCACCCCTATCTGGGCACATGCCTCATCCTCCACAGAGGTGCCCGGGCTCTCCCCCATGTCTCCTCCCGGAGGAGCATCCAAGACTAGGCCCTCTGGGCGTCTGAGGCGGGGGGCAATCACAGGGGGCAGCTGGAGGGTGGTTGTCAGCCCTCCCCCTGCTGAGGGCGGAGGTGGGGGCAGGTCGGGGAAGTGTGCCTGCCGGGGCGGGGCTGGGAGGCTGTTGGCCGAGGTTAGCGCCGGGTAAGGGCTGTCTGGGGGCAGCAAGGGCGAGGGGGTGAGAGAGGCAGTGGAGGGTGGGTAGGAGGGTGGCTCGCTGTCTGGGGGGAGCTCATTGGAGGGCGCCAAGATGAGGCGCAGGCCCCGCGGAAGGTTGGATTTGAGTGAGCGGGTTAAGCCCCCACCACCTCCGACCCCATCACAGACGCCACCCTGGGGGGTCGGGGAGCAGTCGAACATGGAGCTCTGGTAGGCAGAGGTTTGGTGATGGTCCAGCTCAAAGAGCGGCAGCGAGGAGAGGGTGAGGGCAGACGAACCTTTCTGCAGCGCCTGCCGGTAAACGTCCAGCAGAGAGTCCAGCTTAGACTCGATGGACGTTACCTGGGAGAGAGGGAGAGAGGGAGAGAGAGAGAGAGAGAGAGAGAGAGAGGAGAAACAGAGAGAGAAAAAAAGAGACAGATACATATATAGCAAGAGAAAAATAGATAACAAAAACATTCCATTCAACTTAAAACGACATGGCCGTAATGCTGGGAGTCATCACACAAACACCTACACACACAAACTCACCTGTCTCTCCACCTTACACACGCGGCCCAACATACTCATGTCCTCTAGTGGGTCCCCGTCAGACTGAAGCTTTTCTTTGATCTTCTTGTCCACGGAAATCTGTCCCTTTCCCAGTATCTGGTCCACCCTGTCTCACACACACACAGATACTAGTGTTAATCACAGATGGAGGGAAAGTATATATTTTAAGAGGGTGTCCAAGCCACTTTGTAGGAATACTCCACAGCAGCCACACCTACTTCTAATAACAAGCATGTTAGTGTTAGGATTAGGACAAAGACCATAACAACATTCTATGGTTATTTAAAGAAATCCATACAATAAGGTACATCGCAGGCTATTATTCATTCAGTGGTTCTACTGTTCACTACAGTTATCTGGATTCCCACCACACCATGTGTATGCATGTGTATGTGATATGATATTATCAGTATGTGATAATCCGATCTTTGCTTAGTTTCAATTCTCCCGAGAGAGCAGGATATGTCATCCGTTAAATACTGTAGTAGTCCACAAACATGCAAAAGTTGAGTTTGAAGCACACATACACACACACACACACACACACACACACACCTTTTCTACCACACACTCAGGGAGAGAGGGACGTTACACACGGCGGAAACGTTTCACACGTGGGTGAAAACCTTTCCAGACACATTGTGTCACAGTGTCTAGATAGCTAGGACCTAACCCCTGGCCGGAGGGCTTCCTCCTGGTCTGGCTGTAATATAAGTGCAGGGCGGGGGAGGACATGTTCCTGGGCTTGCTGCTCAGGCTGGCCTGTTGGTGACCACCCCGTCCAGAGGCCAGTCTGTGTGGGAGAGACACGGGGGGGTCAGATTGAGTCGATTCACGCACACACATAACCAGACACACACAAACACACATACTTAAACATGCACAGACACACACACACGGTTGTAAAATTCCGAGATTTTTCAGAGGTGGAAACATTTGATGAGAATATTCAAGAATTTGGGGGAATTTTTATTAACTTTTCTTTTCATGGCAAAAGTAGAGTCATAAACCATGAATCATGACTTAACAGGCCTTATATGTTAATATTTGATGGGAATACATTATGAATACAAATACAGATCAGAAATCCGATGCTGAACATGTGGTGTAGGAAATAATAGAATATTTAGTGAAAGCATGTTCAGTGCTTTGCTTGCACTAAAAGGCTATGTTACTGAATTCCCTTTAGATGGGGTAGTTTTCACAATGCCAATTTAAGACAACAGAAATGACCTTTTTTGTGTATTTTGTAGTTTACTCTTCTAATATTAGCTATCTTAGCTACTTTTCGGGACTTTTCAACCCTTTGCCATCATACATACACACTACACACGCTCAAACAAATACACTCATACACACTTTCAAACACAAATACACCTGTATCCCCTCGCAGCTTGTACACACACACACACACACACACACTCATACAGTGATGTAGACCAAGGATCACTCTACAGCTTTTATAGTAGCAGTAGGTTAGTTCCAGAGAAAGTAGATGTCATGCGAGAAATGTCCTATAGACGTTTAGGTTGAGATTTCTGCTACAGTAAGCAGACAGTAAGGATGTCGTTTCCAAACGAACCCAGGTGTCTGAGGAGCCAAAAGTTGCCTTTGTATCTTATTCACAAGTCAAAATAGGTTGTTTGGGATGATCAGCATGCACAGCATCAAATTTACCAAGGTAAGACTAGTGAGACTGGTGATATATGATGACAAACAATGTACATATAATAATGCACATTTCAGCTCTGGACTCCCATTGGACCCTGCATGAGGTAGGAATATAGAAATAGCTGGATACGGAAAGAAATATGGAGTATGGTTTTGTGATAGTGTAGGAAAGTTTGTGCTTTAATGTGTGTCTTATTTGTGTGTGTTTGTGTGTGTGTGTGTGTGTGTGTGTGTGTGCGTGTGGCTGTGCTGTATTTGGTCTAACCCCGGAGCGGACTGTTTCCTGATGGATTGGCTGTAATAGAGCTGCAGGGAGGGGGAGGAAAAAGTCTTGACTCTGCTGCTGAGGGGCTGTTGTGGACGACCCACTATGGTGTCCAGCCTGGGTGGAGAGAGGGCACACACTCGTCACGTAACACACACTGACAGAACACCAAACACGCTGACACACACTTAGGGAGTGGAGGATTCCCATCTTGATGCATGCATTCTATGGATACAGACTGACCCATAGGTGTGTATGTGTGTGTGTGTGTATGCATGTTGCTTTTTTGTTGTTGTTGATGTTTTGGCTGTAAGCAGATGAGTGTGTGTGTGAACTGTGGTGTGAGGGTCAGTGTGTGGTGTGAACTGTGGTGTGAGGGTCAGTGTGTGGTGTGAACTGTGGTGTGAGGGTCAGTGTGTGGTGTGAACTGTGGTGTGAAGGTCAGTGTGTGGTGTGAACTGTGGTGTGAGGGTCAGTGTGTGGTGTGAACTGTGGTGTGAAGGTCAGTGTGTGGTGTGAACTGTGGTGTGAGGGTCAGTGTGTGGTGTGAACTGTGGTGTGAGGGTCAGTGTGTGGTGTGAACTGCATCTCACCTGGTCTGGAGGCTCTTGATTCGACACAGCATGTCCAGGTGCCCAGCAGAGTACTGCTCGATCACATCCTTCACATCGTACGGGCGCAGGGTCTCCTTGAACTTTTTCTTCGCTACGTGAAATTTCATTATTCTGAATGAGAAGGAATCAGACACAGTATAATTGTCATTGGATTATGTTCAAGGAAGGACCTTCAACTTCTTCTAAATTAGTCAATTTGTGATTTAAAAAAGGTCCATAGTTGGACACCAGAGGGCACTGAAGACTATGAATAATCCTGTCCGATGTGTTCAAGAATTTGAGTCGAGCTGTGGCACATCACTTCTTGCTGAGCTAACAAAATGTTACCAAAATAGAACACACAAGCATGAAGTCCAACCATGTTTTACTGAAACAGACTTAACCTAAGATTCATAATTTTTGAGAAAACAAGTGTGTTTATGTGCACCTGAAGCACTCGACTACCCAAATAAATCACTCAATGCTAAAACTGATTATCTGACTATTGCTTCACAGAAACTACTAAATTTTGAGAAAAGAAAATGGCCTAATGGCACTCAGAGGAATACTGCTGTCTTAAAAAGCCCACCTGAAATCCTTTTAGCAGTAAACTAAAAGTATTCCTCCAGACAACAAACACAACCCTAAATTGATACCGTCTCTAACCTCACAGAAAAAAGTACACTGTGTCAGCACAGAGCTCTCCCCTGGTGACTATCTGGAATTCTTCTATCACAAAATCCATGCAATCAGAGACCAATTACAGACAAGCCTTAGACATACAAACATGAACACCAAATCATCCTCAAAATGCAGGTTGAGGATCACACTCCCTGCAGTCGTATATCTATGGAAGCATTCCTCAAACTAATGGAATCATCTAAGTCCACGAGCTGCCTTCTCAGCCCCTTTTCCTGCCAAACTTTGCAGACAACTCCTCCCTTTTATTGGACCACCCATGCTGAATATTATTAATGGATCAATTGTGAAACAGCACTCCCTTGATTACTGAAACAAGCACTCGCCAAAGTAGTCAATGACTGACATTTGGCCTCGGACACAGGTTCTATCTCTGTCCTGTTTCTCCTGGATCTGAGTGCAGCTTTGGACTCCGTTGATCATCTCATTCTCTTCAAGCATATCGAGAACAACGATGGGATTTCTGGCATGGCACTCTAATGGTTTAGAGATCATTTTTATCTGACAGATTGCGGTTAGTCCACTTTGGTGGTCTTCATCGGTGGGCTCCGTTGTCGGATTCGGAGTAAGGCAAGGCTCTGTCCCATGGGCGCTTTCCTTTATACATGCTGTTTTTAGGGTCCTCATTCGAAACTCTAGAGTCAACTTTCACTGTTATGCAAGTGATACCCAGCTATTCAGTTCCCTGAAGTCTGGAGAATTACCAGATGTTCTAGAAACGTTTCTCTGCAATAAGGACACGGATCACAGCAGATGTCTTCCTTTTCAACTCTGATCAAACTGAGATGCTAACTCTAGGGGAAGAAATCACAGGAAGAAGATGTTTAACCTCACCCTGGAGTTTGACGACATCAGTCTTCCCAAGTCAACTTCGAGTCACAATAATTCCCCACATCTCATTCGAATGCCATATTAAGAACATGACCATAACAGCTTTTCTCCATCTATTTCCAAAATAAGACCATTTCTCTCACGGGATGATGGTTGAAAAAGAATACATGCGTTTGTTAAATCTCAACTGGAACACTGCAGTAAGATCACTAACAAGAACCAAAGAACATGTCACATAAGGACACTATCGTCCAAGTCGCCGGATGTCTGGTGGTTTCCAACATCAAGAAGAAAGCTAAGGGGGGTAGGCCGTTCTCATTAGGAGCTCCTGTCCTCTGTAACGCACTTCCTGTGTCAATCAGAGAGACTGACACAACATTTCTACATTTCATCTCAACATTTCAGGCTCCTTGAAGTGTGTGACACTGGGGGCCCTATTTTGACGATCTGAAACGCAAGTAGCAAAGCGCAAAGCGCAAAGCGCAAGTGGGCGGGACTCCGGTGCGGTTGCTATTTTAGCAGCGGGATAAATGACTTTTCGCCAGGCGCAAATATAAAAGAGGTAGCTACATAACTAATGGGTGTGGTTTGGGCGTAACGTGCAATAAGCCAATCAGAGCGTCATCTCACATTCCCTTTAAGAGCAGCGCTTGTTCCATGGCGGATTGCTATTATAACGGCGGATTTGCCAGGCGCACGCCAGCGGTTCACAGGAGACCGACGTTCTCGTCAGGACCGTAAATGATAGAGAAGTGATTGTATGGGAAAGGCAGAGCAGTTTCATTGCACTAAGTTGCCCATTCATGCTGCTCATTCAAATGTAGCCTATTTTGACATATATATATATTTTTTTAATTGCTTAGTTCTTAGAATTAGTTTAACTGTTGTACTTTTGTTTACTTAATGTGAGACCCGTAGGGCCTATATGTTTATTTGTTGCACCTTCCTGCCACAGTAAATTAAAAACTGAATTCTGATTCTGATGTGCATGGGAGAAGAAGAAACCTACCCAAATTAGCTTCGGTTAAACAGGCGTAGGAGTAAATTGCCACAGTTGTTACAATTCAAGTTCACATACATAGAGATTTCTCATGAACATCTTATTAATCATTGATATGAACGAAATGTAACACAGCTAGCCATACAATAAATCAAAACAATACGTAGTTTCGCAGGAAGAATACCCTGGCTTCGCCAGCAGTGTGCACGGACCAAGTTTGCGCCGTTAAAATAGCATCTGAATAATGCGCCATTGTCTTTAAACCACCTTTTTCCTGGTCAGTGGCGGAATGGTTTTTCGGAAACCGCAAGATAGCACCAAGAACGTTTGCGCCGGAACACGCCTCCTTTTTCGCTGAACCGCCCCCCGGAGCGCAAGGTCATTTCGACGTGCGCCCGTGGAGGGAAAAATCCGCTTTGCGCCGAGTGCAAACTAGGAATGATACTTGCGTCACTGACAAAGTCAATTGCGCTGGGTGCAAGATAGGGCCCTGTGTGTGTGTAGCGTGGTTGTGTAGCACTGTGAGGCATGACATTTCATTACATTGCTTGTCTGTATTGTACTGCTGATGGGGAAATGACAAATAAAACAAACTCACAACATGGTTGAGATGTTATGAGTGTAACTCTATGAGTGTAGTATGGCTGTTGAGGTTTGTTACTGCGAGATGCAAGCTCCTCCTCCCCTCACTCTCTGGTATGGGGGTTTGAGCTGTCCACATCCCCCAGGTTACTGGCCAACATTTGGACCTAGTACTCAGTGTGGACATTGGTCTATAATGCTCATTGATAGACCACACAGACCTGCTGGTTCCGACCTGACCGTCTTGTGGTCCTCGGCATCCTACACTGTCTTGTGGACCTAGACAGCAGGTCCTAATGCCCTCCTAAGGACCACACAGGGGTCCTGGTTCTCCTGACCATCCTGTGGTGTCATCCTGTACTTCCCAGCCCTGTAGCGTGTGTACTTTAGTCTTTATTCTTACTGCATGCTTGTATTCAGCCTATGGTCTGCCCCTCCAGGTATTACAATCCATCTCTGGAGGAGGGGATCCCTCACTGAATTACTCCTTCCAAGATTTCTAAAATAAATTCAGTCTTTCCTGGGTGTTTGTCCTTATCTTCCTAAAGGGGTTTAGGTTGATTACAAGTGCAGATCTATGGGCATCTGTGAAACCCTTGGTGACATTGCTTGTAAAAGGGCTATGCAAAGACACATGTATTTGATCTGATTTGCTGGTTGGCCAGTAATTGACAGTATTGGTGAAGGGGAAAACACAGATCTTCTTTCAAATTAACCTTAAACAAAACAATAGCTTCATAACCACTGCTGTAACATAATTCAAAAGTGTTCTCAGTGTTTTGGTCTCTACCTTACTACTGCTGGGGAGGATAATATTGATCCAGGTAAATGGATCTCTACTGTTGGATCCAACATGGCCCCTAATGGCTGAGCCAGTTGCTTGTTACACTCACTGTCTAGGTATAAGCCCCGGTGACAGATGAGCCTCTGTAATAACAGGTCTGATTGAGAGCGTGTCAACCCGACACCCTGGGAAAGCCAGGGGCATGTCTCCGCTCCCACTACCAAGGGAGGAGGCCTGCTGAGGGGGCAAGCGGGGTGGCGAGAGAGGGGGTCCACTGGAGCAACAGCCTCGGGATGGGAAAGGTAGGGGAGGTCAGTTCAGGGTAAACAACCCCAGCAGGACTCACATGAGGTCTGAGAGAGAGAGAGAGAGCGTGTAGGACGAGATCGGAACAGGGATGAGAGAGATGGACAGATTCGATAGAGGTAAAGAGATGGAAATGAGGACGGTCAACGTGGAGGGGACAGGAGGGGATGAATAGAACGAGGAGTAAGAGGAGTCGAAAAGCGACCGAAAAGGGGCGAGAGATGGATACCGTGAGAAAGGGAGCGAATCGAGGAATCAGATGAATGAAAGCCATTCAGACGAATCAAAGCGAGTCAGGGGATATTGTGAGAAAGTTCGATGTGAATAGACAGAGGAGGGAGTGAGAGATGGAGACGTAGGAACGAAGTGAGACCAATAGAGAAGAAGCAGAGGAGAGGTAACAGAGGCCAAGTGAGTAAACACTTAGACCGAGGAAGCAGTTGCCAGCTGGACTCCCGAACGCCAGTGAACCCCCCGGAACAATCTATCACCCTCTCCGATGGGGAGAAGAGAGTATCCAGTCACACTAGCCCGTACAGCGCTGGCCTGGAGACTCACAGATGGGTAGATACCTGCTACTGAGAAAGACTGCTTTTCAATCGGGCACAGATTGGTTATTCAAATGAGATGAGGGCTTGAATAACCTTTTGGGGAAAGAATAACAGACCGAGCACTGTCTGGCCAGGCCATCCTCGCTCACATGTTGATTGTACCTGGTTTATTTTCATTTGAGATTCCTTGTGCGCGTATACGTTAGAATGAGAAGATGCAGCTGCTCGAGTGTCAGTGTCATGTGCGATGCGTTAGTTTGGAGACATTGTTTTGACTGAACTTTAAACTCTTCTGCATTTGAGCTGCGTATTAGTCACAAGAAACGTGTTTATTATGATTATTCATCTGGGGTTTGACAAGGCTTCTATTTTATTTACCCGGTTAATTTAAACATTGTCATTTGATGCCATATGCATAGATTGTGGGCTTTACACAATTCATGTAGTCATCTTTATGTTGCAGCAGGATACTACAGATAAAGAGCCAAGACTCAAAATGGTCACACTAAGGTATGACGTCCAAAGAATCCTACAAAAGGTTTATGTGAAGTCCCATTCTAGGATGTGTGACGTCTGAAACAGGCAAGTACATGTTCTAGACCACATGTTCAACAACCGTCAATAGAACATGTGATTGATGACATTGATCAGCTGACCGACCTGACAGCTCTGATGACCGCCTTCAGCGGCGCCGACAGGTCCTCCACAGTGACATCACAGTGACAGCCCCTCTCGTCGAAGCCGTCCTCGCTCCCTGGCGTGTCCACTGTAAGGCAGGAAGCAGGTGTGTAGGAAATGGCAAAAAGTGCTGCGATCCAGTGTTAAATCATTGCCTATTTACAGTATGAGCACTTTTTAAACTTTTATACTGACTATTGGAAACATAAATTCTTTATGGATCTACCTGCCTGAAGATTTTCAGGGTTTCATCAAGACAGATTTTATGGTTGCGTCAATAGATTTCGAAGAAAAGCATGAGAATTACTGTGCCCACTCAGCAGAGAAACAGAGAGAGCAACCGAGAGAGATGAGAGAGAGAGAGAGAGAGAGAGAGAGAGAGAGAGAGAGAGAGAGAGAGAGTGAGAGTGAGAGCGAGAGAGAGAGAGAGAGAGAGAGAGAGAAGAGAGAGAGAAAGAGAGAGAGAAAGAGAGAGAGAGAAAAGGAGAAAAGAGAAAGCATGAGAAAAATCCAGCCCGAAAAGGCAATGTGTATTTCTTTGATTTACTGTAAATAGGACAGGTGAGATGTGCGTAGACACAGAGGAGATCTAGTGGCCAGAGAGCCTGGGAATGTGAACAGTTCTCTGCACCAGTGAAAGTTCTATACAGAACAGATATCCTTATTGGACCAATACTATATCAAATTATTAAATCCAACTTTGCGGGCTCATACAGCACATAGTCAACCCCAATAGTCAGGACTATAATAGTGCTTAGGAACACAGGTTTCTAATGTCAAAAACTGAAAAACAGAATCATCATGTAAAACCATTATGAATGCTTGCACACTTGTACGCTCACTAGCTTAATTGAGATCACTCTCACTCACACTTACACACAAGCACACACTCACACACACTCACACACACACTCACCATCAGGTGTAGCCGTGCGGGTCTGGCTCTTTAGCCTCAGCGAGGGGCGGAAGCGGGTGCGGTCGTTAAAGCTCCAGCTCTTCTGCACCTTGGCGGGGCTGCTGGTCGTCTCTGCCCCGGGCACCTCGTTACCCGGGGAACAGCGGCGCTCGTTGACGGACGTCTGCCGACTCTTCATGCTCTGACCACGGGGGCTGGCCATTCGCACGCGCTCCTTGAAACTCAATTTCTGACTGGAGAGGGAGAGACGGAGAGATGGTCAGTGTGCGTTCTCCCGCTGAAGAAGAGAGGAAAGATGCAGAGCACAGTCACTGAGGTAGCACATCTCCAAAACACATGCTTTCTCCAATTCATTACACCTCTACCATAGCGATAGGACAGAACGCTAGAAAACAACAACTGTGTGTGACTCTTCTCTCTCTAACGCTAACGGGTAGGAACATTTAAATGTGCATTGAACCTGACCTATGGGCCGTCCAGCTCATAGTGAAGTGTTAACAGAGGGAAGACGTTATTCCCATGAGCTGGATGAAAAAACTAAACATGAGTCTGCTTTGTGTAGCTCGTAAGTCCCATACTTAAATGAGACCTGGGGGGGGGGTCAGAGAGGGGGGCCTCCTACACATCCTAAAGACCTCTGCTGCCATGGCAACAAGACAAGCATGCAAGCCAGCGGAGGGATCGTCGGTGGCGTTTGAAAAAGAGCATGGCAGGCAAGAGGAATGGGGAGTCGTTGGGGCCAATCATCTGAGAGAATGAGCGGGAGAGTTCTGTAAGGACACCGCGTTCCCTTGGAGCGCACTTAAGGTCAGCTTATGGGTAATTCTCATTGTTTTTATAGCAATGATTAGAGAATGAAAGGTAAGTAAGAAAGCCAAGGGTCGTTTGAGGCAGCACGGGGTCATGCAGTGGTTAGGGTTAGTTCAGGCAAGCAACAACAATGTAACAGTGTACCGAAGGAGATTAGCAGGTACCAGCACACATATTTCAAGGTATTGAATGTGGACATTCCAAAGATACATTACATAACTATAGGATGCCAAGAAAAGTGGGTCAATTGAGGACTGGTTGGGGGGGAAGGGGGGGGGGTGTAGAGGGGGGGTTGGTTTAACAGTCAAGGCAGGCCACATTCAACAAGCAGATGACAGCAACCCGACCATATGTGGAGAGTAAGGATGCACAGTGCTTTTTTTTGGGGTGGGGAATCACAGGGAGGCGGGGCTTCTCTCATTCTTCTCCATGCACTTGGCAGCGAGTCAGGGGCATTCCCACAGATCATGTGACTGAGGCAGAGAGGATGCTGGGGTGGAGGGTGTGGGGTGGTACCTCCTATATTTCCGTGCGTTATACCTTCTGAAGAACCCCCTTTTTCTATGACCCCTACTCGAGCGAAGGATGGAGGGAGGGAGACAGATAGAGGAGGAAGGGGTTAATGGGGTAAGGAATGAGCTTAGGCAGCGAGGAGAGAAGGCTGTCTTGTCAGAGCTACAGCAAGATAAGCACGTCACATGTTCTCTATGGGTCTCCTCCACACATAAGGCGCATATTTAAACGTTTACCAGAGCTTGACCTCAAGCTCACAACTATGTAAATACATAGTTATAATCATAGTAATGACATTGCAGTTTCATACGCAAGCACGCAAGTACACACACACACACACACACACACACACACACACCACACACACATGGTGTTCAATAGTCTCACCAATCAGTATAAAAATGTCCTATTGAGGAGGGAGAGGAAAAAAATAACTTCTAGGATCCATGATTGGGGCTCATAGTTGCTTTGTGGCCAGCAGTTCCCTCCAAAACGTCTTCAAAAAACGCTCACAAACGACCCTTCATAAAACAGGTGTGTCCAGAAAGGTTTTAGAGTTTTCACAAACTTCCACCGTGTTGTATTTTACACGACTTGCAATACTGAAGCTTGTTAATGTGACATGGGATTAAGGACACTTCAATTGCTCCTTTAATTGGTGGAATAAACTTGAGCACATGTTAAAGGCTGGATATAATTAGGATTTCATTCACTCAGCTAATTGGGTTTGCCACAACAAAGGTTTATATGAGGCTCATTAAGGCATATGAAACACCATGACTTCGAAGAGTTAATGATAGCTGCTTTGCGTCTCGTGTGTGTGCTCTTGCGAGTATGAAAGCCTTTGACAGTGTGCGTTCAACAGTGTGTTTTGTGAGTGTCTTTAAAAGTGTGTGTGTTTGTGTGTCTACGTGTGTATGTCTGTGTGTATATGCGTTCTTCTCTACATCTTCAACTCCAGAAAGCTGCCCTGGCATAGCGAGAAGAACCCAGATGTTGAGGCACTGCAGACCTACTGTAAAAACAATAACCTAAACCATAATTAAAGTCACAAATCTATTTGTCTCTCACTTTAGCCCTCCTTCTCTTTTTCCTCCTCTCCCTCTCTCCCTCCATCTCTGTCTGCTGACCCAGACGGGTGTTTGATGAGTTATATAAATACCGTCCCAATGGAAAAAGCACGTCATGGTGCAGACATGGTACAGGCTCCTGTCCGAGCAGTGCGCACACACACCCACACCCACACACACAGACACACACACAGAAACAAATGATCCAAGCTCCTGTTTGCTTGGAAAGCATCAAGATATACTAGAGAGAGGCACAGAGCCAAAGAAAGAGGGGGGGGAAAGAGAGAGAGAGAGAGAGAGAGAGAGAGAGAGAGAGAGGGAGAAAGAGAGAGAGAGAGAAAGAGAGAGAGAGAAGGGAGATCAGAGAGAGAGCTAGAGAGAGATCTAGAGCTAGCTCGCGATCTACGCTCGATAGACTCTAGCGAGCTCGATCTCGCTAGATCGATCAGAGCTCGCTAGAGAGCGAGAGAGAAGGCGAAAAATGGGGAAAGGTTGGGTGCACAATAAAGAACATAGAGGGTTGCAGAAAGGTCTCACAATATTTATGATAAGCACTTAACTGGAGTGAACAGGTAAAAGATTAAAACAAGTAAAATCCTGATTACGGTTTAGCATTGTTTCCAGTGTCTCAAACGCAAGCTCCAGCACCTTACACTCGTGCCCTCTTTGTGAACATGAGCACAACCTCAAACGATCCCACAGGACTACAAATCCTCCCACATCTCATCGGCTATGACTGACTGATCGGTGTTCACCTTTTCAGGAAGTGTTTGTGAGTGGAGAGAGCAAGTGTACAAACCTGCTCGTCGTCTCTCCCTGTTCTTTCCTTCATGTTAGTGAATGAGGAGAGGAAGACAAAGGCAGAGAGGTCAGTACACCCGTTAACAGACCCGTGGAGTGTTTCAGAGATGACGCAGTACAAAACACACCATCGGGCAAAACAACAAGCGAACCACAACGGTCAAAGCAATCTGCGAGACAAACGGAGAGCTGGTTGTGAGACTGTTAGGGCTGGTTTCAGCTCGTAGGCATGCAAGCGCTGGCCATTCATGCTGCGAGTGGGAGAGCGACGCTTTGTAGGAGAGAGATGAGGTGGCGTAGAGACAAGCTGAGAAGCTGGTGTTTCCTGTGCTTGCTTTATTATTGTACAGTGAAGGTTTTTTATGTGTGTGATTGTGCTTCTGAGCATGTGTGTGTGTGAGAGAGAGAGAATGTTAAAGCAGTGGATACACCTAACATTTCCGGGCTCATGTTCCCTGAAATTGGACTCAACTGTAATCTTTAGCCAAGACTTTCCAAAACATTCATTACATGTACTGTAAAATAATGACTTCTCTTAGAACCCATGAATGCCCTGACCTTCGGTTTATGTCAGACTGCAGTGCAGACCGAGGCAGCAATCTATTGAGCCTCAAGCGATAGCTATCCTGTTAATGTTATCTATCTGCATTTATGTGGTATTTGAAAAACCAAACATGTGCACTGTTTTTGGATGTTCTAAAATAAATAGATAAGTTCAAGACGAGACGTGGAGAGAGGAGAGTTTTGGTGAGGCTTCCCAATAAAACAAGAAAAATGTCAACACTGTTTTAACAATAATTTTGGACCGTCTCTACATTCATCTCACAGTGTTATATTTACAAACAACGCTGTCTCCCAGAATCTCAAATCCCGGAAGCCCTAGCTCATTGTCTGCACAAGCCTGGAAATATTAGACTACATAATGACAGTGAGCTTTTCCGTGTGTGTATATATATACAGTATATGTTGATGCAAAAAGACCCACAATTCCCAAACTCACAACAAAAGTATGACTCAACCGAAAATGCATGTATGCTGAGGACGTACCATCCACTAATAGAACAGAAGAAGATGAGAAATGGAAAAACTAGGCATTGTAGCTACAGGCGCACCAATGAGGAAGATAGGCGGACAGCAGGGCAGAGCAGCGGCCATGACTGTAGTTTGTTACCTACTTTGCAGGACTGCAGGTATGCAACGCCTTCAAATGAGGCTTCCAGGTAGCTATGGAAACCGAGTTCTCATCAGCAGCATAACTACGCCAGACACACTACGTGCAGAGTCGACAGAACAAAAAATACAGAGGAACAAAGAGGAAGGAGAAGAGGCGAGAGGAACCAGGAAGGAGAAACAAAAACAAAAACAAAACAGAAAACAAGGCAAGGAGGGAGGGGTGGATTGGGAGAGAGAAGAAAGGAGGATGGGGTCAGAAAGAGAATAGAAAGACAACAAAAGAAAAGAAAGAAAACGGTGATTAGTATAACCGGTCGTTGTTGTTGTTTCGAGGCGTCGTGGGGGCGAGGCCTGGAGGGGCGGGGTCTGGCGTTGGCAGGGAAGGGGTACAGGATACATGCCTGAGGGGGGAGAGGGCGCTTTGGTAGTGGCGCCAGGTGGCACTGAGGTAGGGACGGCCACAGTCGGTGGTGTAGAGACGCCAAGCTGCCTGGGGGGGGAGGGCAGATATAGACGCGCACACACACATACACATACACGCACACATATACAAACACACACAATCACACACATACACAACAGCGATGGCACAGACATGGTGAGGAAGTGGAAGGGTTTATGTGCAGAGTCACTCTCAGTCACACGTGCGTGCACAATCCCTCAAACAATTCACATAGATGAGTTTTGGATCCATACTTGGCTCATCTGCAAAGAAAAATTGTTTATTAAGAAAAAAAATTATTAGTAAAGGAGATTCAAGACCACCATTTTCTTCCTAACATGAATAAATGACCATACCGTATCTAGTAGCAGAATTAAGTTCTTAATAGGAAGTATACGTGATATATTAAACTCAATAACACAAAGACTGGCAGAGCATTTCGTTTGTATAACGAAGAAATGGTATTCCAGTGATCCAGTGGTCATTGTATTTCACTGTGGTACAATTGTGCATTAAGGATATTCACTAACCAACCTGCAACCCATGAAGTAGACAGATTTTGCCCTAAATCCACTAAGTGTTATGCACAATGAAAAAATCTTTTTTTTTAAAGCATAGACTAAATTGTGCAATATATATTTTTTTCCCACTTTTAAGTCACTATCTCTCAAGAAAAACCTATTATGTCAACACTAAATGAACGCACACAGACATGCACATGTGCGTTATGTTTGTAGAGATTTCATTCGAAAGTAATATTCCTGATCCTGTCCATTTGGGTGAGCTACGGCGGAGCCCTAAATCCACAGTGAGAATACCTTGCATGGAAACAGCTCGTAAATATCAGTGCTTTGTGTTTCCTTTGGACCAGGCATGGGACAGAGAGTCTCAGGCACATTTAGGCATCACTCACACACTAAAAGAAAAACACACACTTGCACACACATACTAAAGCATACGCCTACATGCATACTGTACACAGACACACGCGTACACACACTCACCCTCACGCATACACACACATGAAATGAACACAAAGTAGCAGAAGGAGAAGTGGTGAAGTTGATGCAACAGTATAGTCTTCCTGATGGGGAAAGAAACATCTGTTAATCTGTGTGTGTCAGCGAGTGAGTGTGCGATGGTGCTTGTGCTTGAGTGTTTATTTGCATGCGTGTTTGTGGGTGTGTGCTTGTGTGTGTGTGTGTGTGTGTATCTGTGTACACCAGTATGCGTGTGTGACTGTGTATATACCTGTGCCTGTGCATGTGTGTCTTGTATCTGTGTGCTTGAATATGTGTGTATGTGTGTGAGTGTGTGTGTGAGTGTGTAAGTGAGTGTGAGTGAGTGTGTGTGTGACTAGTGGTGTAGTGTGTTGTGTGTGTGTGTGTGTGTTGTGTGTGTGTGTGTGAGCACATTTACCTGGATGAGGCTGGCGGCTGGGTTTCTCCTCTTCTCAAAGTGTTTCTGTCTGTGTTGCTCCTGCACCTTGAGAGCAAACCCAGAGCCCAGTATGCCCTGCAGACACACAACACACACCTACTGACTCTGTGTGCATCTGGGAGTGTGTATGTATCTCTGGGTGTGAATGGGCGTTTGTCTGGGAGTGTCTATGTGTGTGTCTGTCAGACGTGCACACAATCAGGGTGCACTGCCGACTGTGTGTGCATCTGTGAGTGTCTGTATGACTGTGTGTGTGTTTGTGTGAGTGTGTATGTATGTGTGTGTGTATGCGGAATGCATGTGAATGTGTGTGTGTTTGTATGTGTTTATGTGTGTGTGTGTGTGTGTGTGTGCAAGTGCATATCTGTGAGCATGTGTGTGTGTGACTCACAGCAGGCAGGGCAAAGAAGGAGATCCCCAGCAGAGCGAAGCCAGCCGACAGCAGGCGACCCGTCCACGTCTGAGGGGTCTTATCCCCATAGCCGATGGTCGTCAAGGTGATCTGGTGTCACAGGAGGTGAAAGGTCACAGGGGCTTCGAGGACCTGCAGTAGCAGCTGTACTAAACAAGCGCCGGACGGCTGAACAAACGTGGGTCGGCTAGCGGGAGATCGGACAGGAGAAGACGGAAGAGGAGGAGGGAGGAAACACATGGGCGTGGACAGGTGTGTGGATAACGTGTGTGTTTGAGACGGTGAGTCCGTGACCCTGAGAGACCCCACGTGTGTTTAAGGCCACGGAGACACAGTGTGTGTGAGGGAGACTCATATTGTACAGTTCTCCGTGATGTGTGTCTGCAGTGTTTTGTTCGGTGACCCCCTTCCTCTCTCTCCTTCCCTTGTCCCCAGTCACACGTCTAATAGCCTGGTCTCGCCTGACAGCCATGGGAAATTACATCCATCGATTTGGTCATTCTCTTTCGCCCTTCTATGTCTGATTTGAGGTCTAGGGTGTGTATTGGGTCAGGTGAGCAGTGGTCACCATGTTCAGGGGGGGATGTTTGATGGCCCAGCCAAGCGTCACCTCACAGCTCTGTCATGTCACGGTGTCATTAAGGTCTCGTTAGGACACCGTTAATGTCATTTTAAGAGTTATTAACTAGGTGGGGGTTTATCCTCACGGTTTACAAAACTATTCCTCACGTTTTTCTCCTCGTGGGTTATGTTGTGGGCGGCAATACACGGCATATAAATGTACCTGTGTGTCTCTGCTACTGAATGAGTGTGTGTTGTGTGTGTGTGTCTACTTACTGTGCCCCACCAAAGGGCATCTGCGTAAGTGGCAAACTCTTTGTTGAACTCCTTCTCCACGAGGTAGACCAAGAATGAGGAGAAGATGAGCACCAGGAAACCTATGTACCAGGCTGTCACCAGCTCCTACAGGAAACACATAAACACGCACCTTTAAGGCAGCAGGACAGGAAAGGCCCGTCAATCTTTCAGTCAAACGCCTACACGTCTCACCTTGCTGTGTGCATAAACTACAGATCCCAGCAGCTTCCAGGTGCCTCCTCTCCTGTCCATGCGCACCATGCGCAGGATCTGCAGGAAACGAAGGCTACGCAGTGCTGACGTGGCGAATATGTTACCCTGGCTACCAGCTGATACCACGGCAACGGAAGCGATGAGTACTATAATATCTGGGAAGGGCCAGGCAAAAAATAAGTTATAAATTATTAGAAAATGGGAAAGATCCCTTTTTCTCACACACCAAGTAGTGTTTGGCATTGACGATGCATGAGACAATTTGGTAAGAGCAATACTTTGAATTGGATATGGCTGGGTCAGGGCTGAGGTCTAAGACTTTACACTGCGTCCTGGACTGAGACACCAGTAACAGAAAACGATGAGTCTGCGTGTGCGAGAGAGAGAGAGAGAGAGAGAGAGAGAGAGAGAGAGAAGAGAGAGAGAGAGAGAGAGAGGGACAGAGAAGCGCGAGAGCAGCAGGAGAAATTATAGATAGAGCCCGGAGGTGGAACAAAGAGCGAAGAAGAAAAAAGAAAGAGAGAGAGAGATGGTGGAGGAGGAGGAGAGCGAGACACAGACAGCCAGCGTCCATGTGGTAAGACTACGCACAGAGAAATGTGTGTGAGAGAAAAGATACTGTAGACAGAGAGAGAGTGAGCAGGTGAGAGAGAAAGAGAGAGAGAGAGAGAGAGAGAGAGAGAGAGAGAGAGAGTGATAGAACTACGCAGAGAGAATCGCGTGTGACAGAAAAAGATACTGTAGACAGAGAGAGTGAGCAAGAGCAAGAGCGAGAGCGAGAGCGAGAGCGAGAGACAGAGAGAGAGAGAGAGAGAGAGAGAGAGAGAGAGAGTGAGAGAGAGAGAGGAGAGAGAGCGCAAGAGAGATAGAGAACAAAGTGTGTGAGGCAGAGGCAGAAAGAGAGACAGAAAGACAGAGAGCATGAAAGACAGAGAGAACAGAGAGAGAGAGAGAGAGAGATAGAGAGAGAGATAGAGAGAGAGAGAGAGAGAGAGAGAGAGAGGTTGGAGATGGGAGATGAAACACAGCGAAGTCGCCGTTCTCCCAGAAGCCTCTTCCTCTGGAGACCCTCAGCAGGGGGTCCCAGCCCCACATTAAACACCAGCAGGGCTGCCGGACAGGGATAATATTGTGCTTCCATCCAAATTCACACCGATCTCTTTCAGCAAACACATACTTCTCTCTCATATTTCAACTTGTGTTGATTTTGTCTTTCTTTATTGAGAAAAGAAACAGATAGTGATCTCTCTTACTGGAAACAGAGTTGTTTTTTTCCTTTAAGAAACGTATTGATGGCCGCTGCATGGCCTCTGTGGTTTGAGACGCAGCTGTCTGACACACACACACACGGTTCCTGATGCCCCTGACACACAAACACCCGCACACACACACTTACCGATGACACAGAAGGGTTTCCTGGCAAAGCGGAGGCGTCCCTGCCAGCCTCTGTATCGACAGCAGCAGCCAGCACTCCAGATCCTGATGATGTACTCCAGCCCAAACACCACGATCATCACAAACTCCTACAACACACACAAACACAAACACACACACACATAGCCAGGATGTCACACACACATGCGTGTCCACGCAGTTCACTCATGGAACTCCGAGTTAACCTTCTGTGTCAAAAGCCACTGAAGAATCCTAGGATTCCACATGAATGGGTGTCGAGTCTATTGTCAATAACACAGACACAGTCAATAAGCCGTCTGAACAACTGTCGATACACACTTAACTTGACCAACCGCTCAAGAACCATCAGCAATAATCAAGAAGGTATTTGTGACGCTCTTATACACAACTTAGTAATACAGAGAAAACCTTTAATATGAAATTGTGGATTCATTGACACATTCACTGCATTTTGACACAAATATCAATCACAAAAATAACCCGTTGCACTATTGAGTGGTTATGAGTCATCATATCTGTTGACTGTATCCCTGAGTTTTCATTCTCTATACCTGCTGACAAATAACAAGGGAGCAATTAGTGATTAGTATGCATCTGGGCAGAGCATGTCTGTCATAAACACACACACACACACACCGCTATGAAACAAACACATCTACATACACACACACACACACACACACACATCTGTTTGCTCACGCCAATTTGGTACAAAACCTTATTAAGCCAATAACTAGTCTGTAATTCATCAATTATGCAGAGCAGAACACACCTTCACATTCCCACACACACCCACACAAAGACAGACAAGCACTCTGCATTCTCATCATAGTCCCTTCTGTCAATGGCACGGCAAACAAAAAGAGCAGGCATGTGTGAGGCCAGCCCATGGGGATGGAGGGGTCCTTACCAGGATGAGCAGACAGTGGGAGGACAACTCGGCCTGGTCTGGGATGGTGGACAGCACTGACAGCACCAGGCAGCCGAACACCAGGACGAACCTGCGTGGGAGAAACACCCGTCACAATCCATTCACATGTCACGCCACTCGGTGTTAACCTGTTGTAACACACACGCACACACACGTGCCTCCTTCACAGAGGGGTGTGTGTGTGTGTCGGAGGGCCGTCGCACAGCTCATGGCAACAGGTGGAAAAATGGGGGTGGAAAAAACGAAGATTCAAATGAATTTAGGCAGGATGGGAGGGGGATAGAAGGCAAGTGAGAAGAGACGGACATGGAGAGGGAGAGGAGAGGGAGAGAGTGAGAGGGAGAGGGGAGGGAGAGTTAGTAGGGAGCAGGGATATTGGAGAGATTGTATCGTGGTCTAGTTTACTGATGTCTCTTTCTCTTTCTCTTTCTCTTTCTCTTTCTCTTTCTCTTTCTCTTTCTCATTTCTCTCTCTCTCTCTTTCTCTCTATTTCTCTACTCTTGATCTTTACTTTCTCTCTCCTTCTCTCTCTCTTCTGTCTCTCTTCTCTTTCTCTCTCTCATCTCTCTCTCTCTTACTCCCTGCGACAAGACACGTATCTATCATATCTTATCTTCCGATGCATCTCTCCACTTCAACTCCCCCACATCCCCCACCCCCTCTCCCTCACTCCTTTCCTACCCTGTCCTCTCGCTCCCCCTCCTCCCAGAGCCGTGATTCCTAACATCATCTATTTTCCATCGATTACGTGAAATATGAAGGTGAGTGAGCTCTGTCCTGGAGGGCGGCTCCTGCCCCGTGCCCCTACCTAGAGGGGCTGGAGTGAGTTACGGGTGGTGAGGGCCTACCGGCCTGCCACCATCTGGGTTTGATCCTACAAGCAGACACTAATAGGCATTTACTGTCAGACGATGGACGGACGGACAGATGGGCGGAGCGAGGACCACAGATTTACACTCAGCTGCTGCCGCTCTGCTGTTTTGCTGACCGCCGCTGGGCACGGGAGAATGTTCCTACTGAACTGAGGTCAAGCATCAGGGTCTGTGGGCGTGCGCGCAGGTATGTGTTGTGGGAACCTACCTGTGTGTTGTGTGTTTGGATGTGTGTGCGTGTCTGGATTTGTGTGTTTGTGTATGTGTGTGTGTGGATAGGTGGTAGTGTGCAGGATGATGTGTGTGTGAGTTTTGATGTGTGGATGTGTGTGTGTGGGGTGTGGTGTGTGTGTGTGTGTTGTGTGTGTGTGTGATGTGTGTGTATGTTGTTGATGTTGTGTGTGGTGTGTGTGATAGATGGTAGTGTGCAGGTTTAGGTGCATGTGAGTGTTGATGTGTGGATGTGTGGGGTATGGGGTGTGTGTGGATAGGTGGTAGTGTGCAGGTTTAGGTGCGTGTGCGTGTTGATGTGTTGTGTTTTGATGTTGTGGGCTGTGTTGTGTTTGGGTCTGGGGTGTGTGTGTGGTGTGTGAGTGTGTGCATGGTTGTCAGAGCATTATTTCCTTCAGAGTCCGTGTTGTATTTATATGAGCCCAGGGAATCCATTTTGGGGACAGGCCCACACTCACTCAAGAATCCTCTGACAGAGGTCCAGGTCTATATATCTCTGAATGCCCCTGACACCCTCCTCCGCTTCCTTCCTCGGACGGTTCAGATAGGTGTAGTTCCCCCGCCTACCCACACACAGATCCCTTCAGTGGAGGCCAGATGACAGATGAAGGACAGCCTGGTTAAACACTGATCCAAGTGACGCCTCTCAAGTCAATACATGAAGACCACAATGACAGTCAGTCAGTCCTGGGGGGATGGAGGGATGAAGGACGGAGGGATGAAGGGACGGAGGGATGGATTGAGTGATGGATTGTTTGGTTCTCAAGCTTGTGATGTGGGCCCACTCTCCAGTCTGTTTGCAACGATAACAGGCGGCTTGCAATGCCGATGACTACGTCACAAATAGGACCATTGGGCTGGATGTCTGAAGGAGTGCCCACTTTAAATTTAACCAGAGAGAAGTATATTAGAGAGAGAGAGAGAGAGAGTGAGAGAGTGAGAGAGGGTGAGAGAGAGAGAGATAAAGAGAGAGATAAAGAGAGGAGCAAGAGAGAGAGAAAGAGAGAGGCAAGAGAGCGGAGAGCGAGCCTATCTCGCTCGCACCTCGCTAGTCTACTCTCGCGCGCTCTTCGCCCGCTATCGCTAGTCTACGACTCTCTATGATTCCTACTCTCTCAGTACGAGATGAGATAAAGAGAGAGGAGCACTAAGTAGAGACATTGCATGAGACATAGGCCCAGTTGTCTTCCTCTCTTCATGATGTATGCACTGAAGAGCACAGACAAACACCATATACAGCCACAATGTCCCTCTAACCATAGACTCAGTTTAATGGAATGGAACAGTGTGTGTGTGTCTGTGTGTGTGTGTGTATTTGTTTGTGGGAGTATGACTGTATGCACCTGTGTTGTATATGTGTGTGTGTGTGTGTGATTCCTCTAGCTATCACAATTCCAACAATGTTGTTGGAAACATGGGCTGCAGGGATCCAATTAACAAGTGTGTGTGTGAATGTGTGTGTGTGTTTGTGTGTGTGTGTGTGTGTGTGTGTGTGATGGGTGCTATACTATATGTGTTGTTAGCCCTGTAACCTTTTATGGCATCTCTTTTGGGTCCATATGCTTTGTGACTTAACCACACACACACATTGACGAAAGCACACACACACAAAAACATTTTACCATCCTGTTTCATCTGGGCTGTAAATTTCCCAACAGCAGACTCATCCAAGTAGCAGAAGATTTGTGTGTGTGACTGCGTTTGCGCGCGTGTGTGCAAGTCTGTGTGTCTGTGTGTGTGTGTGTGTGACGGATCTGCTACGTGAGAGGTCAGTGTTTTTCCACACCATGCTGCCTGGTATCATTATCTATTTCCTTCTTTCTTTCTGTGCCAGCCATGCATTCCCTTCAATCAGACTGAGATGGGGGAGAGAGACAGAGAGACAGAGAGAGAGAGAGAGAGGGAGCGAGAGAGAGGAGAGATCAGATGAGGGAGAGAGAGATAGAGAGAGAGAGAGCAGAGAGAGAGAGAGAGAGAGAGATAGGAGCGATAGAGAGAAGAGATAGAGAAGAGAGAGACTAGAGAAGAGAGAAGAGTTAGAGAGAGAGAGAGAGAGAGAGATGCAGACAGAGAGAGAGAACTAATGAAGTGATATACATAAAAGTCCAGGCTCCACTTACAGCAATCTCTGGGCCAGCCTTACCTTACCTAAGCCTAAGGTAGCTCCCACAGATACCAGCAAATCATTTCTGTTCATACTCAAATGTTAATCTATACAAACACAACATGGAGCAGCTCTGAGGAGGATTACGCACACAGACAGGCAAACACTCCAACAGACACAAGCTCACGCAATAACATAGAGTAGGTATATCAAGGTTTAATAAAGTTTTCATGCTTTTTTATTGTACTGTATGTGTTTTATGTTCTTGCAAGTGTCTCTAAATTGTTGCTTAGCTCTCAGTCCACTAAATTGAACTGAAATTGAATTGAGCGAGAAGAATATGAAAGAGAAATGACAGAGAGAGAGAGAGAGAGGGAGAGAGAGAGAGAGAGAGAGAGAGAGAGAGAGAGAGAGAGAGAGAGAGAGAGAGATAGAGAGATAGAGAGGGAGAGAGAGAGAGAGAGAGAGAGAGAGAGAGGAGAGAGAAGGGACAGAGAAGCGCGAGAGCAGCAGGAGAAATGATAGATAGAGCCCGGAGGTGGAACAAAGAGCGAAGAAGAAAAAAGAAAGAGAGAGAGAGAGATGGTGGAGGAGGAGGAGAGCGAGACACAGACAGCCAGCGTCCATGCCAAGAGTCTATTAGCTAATCCTCGTATTTACAAAGTGTAGTGAAGTATCTTACTCGCTGATGGGGGCGATTAAAACACCAGGTTTTATTTCTAAGCAACTACTTCACAAAACAGTCGGGGGCGGGTGAGTGGGGGTCAAGGCTACGATGCCAAACGCTGTCTGCTAACGCAGTGACGCCCTCCCCTGTTGTCATCTTAGAGGTCAAACTGAACATTAAACAAGACAGAATGTACAGTGAGGAGTATTTGACGTACGACACGACGGCCAATTTCCACGAAGATGGGTCACAGAAGTGGCACGTACTCTTAAGACGTGTGTGCGCGCGTGTATGTGCGTGTGTGTGGAAAGGGAGAAAAGGGACTACATAAAGCCTTAGCGATAGACTAATAGACGGTTATAGAAAGCAATACTGAGGAGAGCCAAAAGCTGACAGGCTTGACAATGTACAAACACTCAAGCGCCAATATATGCTTGCATGTACACACTTGTACACGAACACATGCACTAGCACATGCAGAGTGGAGCCCACTAGATTCTCCTCAGTGGCCCCTCGTGCTCTGAGCCCGATGCTAAACTCCTGTTCAGCACAGCGCTGTCAAGCAGATGTCAGGGTGTTTGAGAGAGGGGGAGCCATAGAGAGAAGAAGTATAGAGATAAGGAGAGAGAGCAAGAGTGAATGTGTGTGAGAGAGAGAGAGAGAGAGAGAGAGAGAGAGAGAGAGAGAGAGAGAGAGAGAGAGAGAGAAAGATAGAGTACCAAGTTAAGTGTGTATCATATCATCAGCCTATGTTTTCATTGAAGGAGAGCGAGAGGGAGTGTGAAACTGTGTGTGATCCCAAAGTCAGTGCTCAAGTTTACCCAAGATCCTTTTGAGTTTGTCCAGAAGCCCTCCTCGTATCGAAAAACCTCCAAAAAGAATCTCTCTCAACGCACGGACTTGTTTGACATTACACAGTAGTCAGGACACACCGACACAAAGGGCGAGGAGGAAATTAAACACTAGCGTAATCTCTCCTATAAAACCGCACTCTAAAAGCTAGGGTTATCTGCCATTTTGTAAACTCTTTCCTGACAGTCTAAACTACTGAGACATATTATACCATTCCTAATCCTATTCCTAGAGTAGATTTCGCAAGCTCTGACTCGGCATTAAACCACTGTACATCCTGGGAATCCACGAGGCATACTGTGAAGGAATGATTAATGCTACTCAATAATGCCTTTGTTGTTCTTTGCTATGTACAGATACATCATTAACACCTGAGGGAGAACTTATGGAATTAACATAATATCCAGCAAGCTTTATTATGTCAAAACAGACCCTGAGAAGTTACCTATGCACTTTTGTAAAGCTCTCTCTTGGAAGTCGCTTTGGATAAAAGCGTCTGCTAAATGCATAAATGTAAATGTCCCTCCAGGCTTTATTGTCAACATTTTGCAAACTGAGTGGTTCTTTAAGTTTGATTCCATTTTGGAAGAACACAAAATGATTTTTCGAATCGGGAGTCCGATGCCTCAGCTTTGACGCAAAAGATGTGCTGTAAAACACAGGCTTCTTAATGGTATGGCACAGGTTAGAGACACAGGCTTCAACATCTAAACGTGCAAATGGGAAAGATGAAGGGAAGACCATTTCGAGCCATAATACACTTAGCATCGCAGTGGAGGGATTGTCAATAACGGCGCACTTTGTGTTCTCTGGTCTGTCAAGCCTGCCGGAGGACAGAGACGCAAGTGAGATGCTAAACAGACTGCGGAGCATCGTAGGAACGCACGGTGTGGTACTCCTGTCTGATTGGACAACAAACGGTTCCCTCGTTCGCCCTCTGTGTGATTTAGGTGGAGAGAGGCTGTCTCAGAGCTGCCTAACAGGACCAGGCTGTTTGTGTGTGGATGTGTGTTTGTGTGTGTGTGTGTGTGTGTGTGTGTGTGTGTGTGTGTGTGTGTGTGTGTGTGTGTGTGCGTGTGGGATAGAAGAGCTGTGGCTGGAAGTGTGGGTAGTGGGGGTCGGGGTCGGGTCGGGTCGGGGGTGTATGTGTATATTAGTAAGGGGGGCAGGTTTTGTGTTTTTGTTGTGGGAGGGGCAGGTGGTTATCTATACTCTTGTGACTGATTTGTGTGTGTGTGTGTGTGTGTGTGTGGTGTGTGTGGTGTAGTGACTATTAGGTATTCTGTAAGGACCAGAACTCTTTTGGGCAACTTGAACTTGTGAGGAAAATGTATTGATCCTGTGTTGTGCGCAATTTCTTGTTAGTTGTTTTCTTTAGTTCTTTTTTGAGGGGGGGGTTAAGGGTTAAGGGTATGGGTTAGGGGTTAGGGAAAACAGCATTTTGAATGTGATTAAATTATGAGTCCCAACAACAATATCCATATGTTACTCCACACCCTCCCCAGACACATAAATATGTTACCAAACACTGTTGCCTCACTGGTGATCTGGCTCGATCTTAGGGTGGGAGATAAAATGGCTTGATGAAAAAAAAAGAGAGAGAAAGACTTTATCTCTAGCCTGCAGGCTGACGGTGTCCTACTTCCTTTAACAGGGAAATATGAATTCACCTCCTCCTTGCCCTTAATATATTTGTTCTTGTTCGTTGTCTCTCTGTCTCCCTCTATCCAGCGCCTCTCTCTGTCTCCCTGCTCAACCTCTACCCCTAATGTTATCATGGATATCATATAGATATGATATAAAGACCCTCTATACTGCATCAGATTCTTCCTTACAAAACCCACAACACAGGTGAACAACCCACTGGGTTGTGGCACTAAGTACTAAAGTACTAAAAGTACTAAATTTTTCAGAAGCAGAAGTGAAGTGATGCTGTCGACATCCTGCCAGCCACGTTCACTCATCCTTTTCGTGTTGTGTGACAACTACATTCACGAATAAACCATTCGACCTACACGCTTGTCAACGAGAACAATGTTTCACAAGGCATGCGGCGATAGGGAGTGCAGGCCCTGTGCGTGTACAGGCACTACGCTTACACACGCGACCAAACACGCACTTGTATTTCCCTGTGTGTGTGTGATCCCTGTGTGTGTGATCCAGGACATCCTTGGGAGAGATCAAGAGGGTTTGGAGTGTTCCAGTAATCGCCAGCTCCCCTCTCCCTGGCAGACTGACTGACAGATAAGCCCCACAGCTCCATGGCCAGGCAGCGCTCCTTTGCCCCCTGGAGAGGTTGGAGACGGGGTACGAGAATGACCCACGATGAGGTGGCCTCACGCCCCACAAGAAACTTGTTGAAAAAAGTATGTTTTCTCTCTTGATACAGAAGTACATCGCATGGTGTCATAATCAAAATACAGTATCATAGAAATAGTACGTGAGTCATGGGTTTTGGATATCAATAAGACAGACCAAAACCTGATGTTACGTGAGAGAGGCGTGAGCATAGGAAACGGCCAACCTGCTGACTCCAGGTCTGCGTTTGCAAACGTCAGGGGTGGACCATAAACAAGTCAAAATATAGCGCTTCTTATCCTGAGTGGGCATGAAAGGGCTTCCTCTTCTCTATATATCTGAGGCTATATTGGCTGCTCAGTAAAATATGTCGTGGATGGTAGTGCTGACTGGAGTTTCTGCTCGCCCGGCCCGTTGGTCAGTATTGAACAGTGGGCACGGCATACACAAATGAACTTGCTCATCAATGCACACATACACGAGCTGTAAACAGACTATGACATTGTCTAACCATAAGCTGAAATGGTCTAAGCATATAGACCAGTTCGTGAAACTGTAATCAGCCCAGGAATAGAATAGAACCAAACCAAACCAAACAGAACTTAACTAGTCAGCCAGCTTGTCTACAGCTGCCATCGAAAAACGCTTAGCCAAAAATTCCTGCTCCAGGAAACATCAAACCAACTACATGTATTGTATAATGTATGCATTCCGTCAGCCGTATAACTAGGAATTTTCGAATGTTCCAATCAGCCATGCTCTGAACTCCCAGTTAGGGGAAAACTAACAGCAGGGACACTCACTGGCCTATTGTCCTGGTTCAGTATAAATAGTTGGGTGAAATGTGGCTCATGCTTTCTAAAGACACCACTCGAGGACACGTAAACACAGATGAGAACCTCTGGCACTGAACCTTGTGATTTGAGTATGAGCTTTGATTGGTATGAGAGGGGGATATTGAGTGTGTGTATATTCAGGGGGGAAAGGGGAATGTGCGTGGGTGATCTGGGGACTGATGGTGTGTGTTTGTCTTTGTGCTGTGGACCCTTGCAGATACTCTGTGTGTGTGTGTGTGTGTGTGTGTGTGTGTGTGGTGTGTGTGTGTGTGTGTGTGTGTGTGTGTGTGTGTGTGTGTGTGTGTGTGTGTGTGCGTGCGTGTATGTGTGTGTGTCTGTTGGTCTGTGTGTCTGAATGGTGAAGTCCTCAATTGTCATTCTTACACACACACACACACACACACACACACACCGGGAGGTAGAACTACAGGCCTTGATCAAAAACATTTTTGGCTGGAGTGGGTCTCCTTTGATGGCTGTGGCTGGCAGAGACACATGCAGCCCTATCACAGCACAAACATTATTCCAGCTGATTACTGCCTGATTCCCATCAATATCAGTTCAGTCAGCTCTGGTGCTGATTAACATGACTAGGATCTGGCTCTCAGTCACATTCTGTGAGTGTGTGGGGTGTGTGTGTGTGTGTGTTTGCGTGTGTGAGAGAGTGTACTTGATTATAAACGTGAAGTCAGCAATGATGAGGCCAATGTCAATTATCACATTTCAGGAGATAGGGGAGATGAGAGGAGAGGAGGGGACAGGAGAGGAGGGATAAGAAGAGAACAACAGTTGGCTCCATGTGCGCACACACACACACGCACACACGCACACACACACACACACACACACACACACACACACACACACACCACACACACACACACACACACACACACACACACACACACACACAGGAGCTGTGTAGAAGAGATCTGGGTGGCTACAGTACATGCCTTTACACTTGCGTAGAGCTGTGCCCAGCTGTTGCAGACTGACAGGCCTGCAGCAGAGAGAGAGAGAGAAAGTGTGTGGTCGGGTGTGTGGGTATGTGTGTTGGTGTTTGTGTGTGTGTGTGAGTGAGTGTGTATTTGTGTG
>CAEFZP010000358.1:242500-342500 GCA_903064625.1 Mallotus villosus
CTGCCGTGAGACATGTGGATGGGTATCTGTTTTCAAACATGCTTGATTAAGCTTATTTGAAGTGTAGCTCGCTTATTTCTTTAGTCTGCATGTCTGTCTGACTAAATCTGTCTTGGTTTGTATTCCACTGTTTTGTCTTTACGGGCCTCGTTGTGAACTCTGAATAACCCCTCGGGATAGGCGTAGGATAAACACAAAGCTTCGTCCTGTCAACACGACTGTTTGTTTTTGTCTTTTTCGGCAGATTTGGCCCATTAAACTTTAATACCCACCGCCAAGTGAAGTAGGGAGTCTGGCAAGGAAGTCTGTCAGAGGAAGTGAGGTTGTATAATGGCCGTGTAGACACTATTATGTGTGACTTCACTTACTACTGTATTTCCAAAATAGGTTTGAAATTGTGGTCCCATTTGTCCCAAATAAATGTAAGCCTCAATTTGTATCCTACAGTCCTTAACAGGTCTGCTGTGGTAACGTAGATCTCTTCTGCATGATGTAATAAATAGCATGAACATGTTCCATTCGCAATTCAAACCTGTCGGGAATTCTTCATTTATTCCTAAAAGTCTCTGGGTAAGGTTGTCAAAATTGAATCACAGTTCAGATTGCTAAGTCAGTGAGTCACAACCTCATGGGTCTAGGCTACGAAGTCAGTGAGTGTGTCACCATGTGAGGCAGCACACACTCAACACACTGCTTGTGTTATGGCTCATCTTGCTTTTGACATCGTACTTCTTACTTTCTTGCTATAATACTGAAATAGAAAACATCTAAAACATCTAAAAGTACAGTGCTACTGAACCACCCAAAACTGTGCCTCGGTATCTATCTGAAGAATGAATCTTAGCAAGCATTGGGTGATGTATAGTTGGGATGCTGTGGAGGTGATTTGATAGGCCCTGAAGCAGAATTGTCAGTTGGGGGAAGTGCAAATGGAAGTGTCAAGTTGTGGAGTTGATTGTTGTGGTAAGATCCAATCTTAAGTGTAGATCTATCTGAGTTGGTGGTTCCAGGGTGATCAGAGTGTGGGACTCTTTACCTCCATTCACTGTGGACACCGTCAGTCTCTTTTACAACCTTTAGTCGAGTCACGTCACTTCATCTGAACATCTATACTCTGATCAGTATCATGCAAAAATGCCCCCGGCCTTTCTTCAAACTGTACGGAGAAAAACAAACTCCTACAGCACCGTCGTTACTGCTGGAGAGGAATGTGTTGAATGCCACTCACCCACTCACATATCATCCTTTACCTGGACATTGTGGATTTCTTCTCTCTCTATGTGATGGTGGTTTGACATTCATTTATGTTGTAACTTCATTTTACATGAAGATTAGATTAATTAGGATTGCAACTACAAAGCAATACCTATAATAACAACATTGTAGTGACATAGAACATGCTATACAGTTACACTTCATTACAGTTTAGCAGTACAAGTTATGGCACTATATAACTTGATATGGGGGAGGTTAGGCTTTCTAGGGGCAAGTTTTGGTTACTCAACCTTCAACTGCCCCACATCTATTTACACCTTCTCCCATCCTATGCCTTCTTACACTTTAGTTAGTTAATACCGCAAACAGTTAACTCCATGTAACTCCATAGACATTCCTATGCACCTACAATGTATTACAATATGCATTGCTATGTAGTCATGTGGTAATGTACCCTTAATGTTAAGTGTTAATGACACTCTCCCTCGTATCACCGAATATCCTCTTCTCTGGTCTCGATCTCTCTTTTTCCTTCTCTCTCTCTCTTTTGGTACGCTGTGTGTTAAAAGTAGGTTGTTTGGTCCTCCAATAGCCTCTGTGTGTTTTAGGGGCTTGACGAGGTTATTCTAAGCTCCCTGCTGAATGGAGTTAAATGTCATGCTGAAAACAAGAAGGCGATATCCTGCCAACGACTGAGCAAAAGGTGCTTTGTGTTTAAGAGCAAGCTGTCTGGAAGTGTGGTCAACACAGTCGTTATCTGTTTGGTCACCCTCACTGTTTTTCAATTAGCATTATCATCAGCATTATTCTCGTCTTCATTCTCAACCTCGCTGCGAACGTCATTGTGATTGTCGTCATCGGCCTCTTCAACTTCTTTCATATCAGGTGGCTGAGCGGTTAGGGAATCTGGCTAGTAATCAGAAGGATGCCGGTTCGATCCCCTGCCGTGACATTTGATGTTGTGTCCTTGGACAAGGCACTTCACTCTATTTGCCTCGGGGGAATGTCCCTGTACTAACTGTAAGTCGCGGATAAGAGCGTCTGCTAAATGACTAAATGTAAATGTAAATATCACAATTATCATCATGGAAAAAATGAACCAAAAAGCCTCAACGGACGAAAGCTCCACACCCAAATCCTACTGTAGCAGGAGACCCATCTCAAGTGACATGAAAGCCAAAGGCTCCTTCAGTCCTCATGGTAAACGACCAGCAGACCCTCATGACTCATACCAAACGAATGTGTTCTCCTCTATGAGTCTTGAAGGCCAGCACAGAGGGGGGGATACGGGGGGCTGTCAAATGGTATACCTGGCAACCGAAAGGTCTTTGCCTTACATGGCCTATGGAGTCAGCTTGTTTTTGGTGTTTGATCATCCAACTGTTGGACAGAAAGACATTGAAGACCACATAGCTACTTGGTTAGTCAACAGCATTACGAATAGCTTTGTGGTTAATGCCATATCAAGTATTGGGCAGAAAGTCCCTGTATAGCTTCAGAGACTTGTCTGTGCCAGATAAGTACAAAGTTACTAACCAGGAAGACAGTCTTCCACTCTGCAGCTGTTCAAAGACCTCAGCCATCACAGAGACTACATGTGACCTCTCTCTCTCTCTCTCTCTCTCTCCCTCTCTGTCTCTGTCTCTGTCTCTGTCTCTGTCTCTCTCATACACACAGCAGAGTGTCAAGTGATTCCCAACACATTGACATTATATGCACAAAACACTATACACTACAGATTACCAAAACAAGTGATTCAATTCCATGTACTTTCTTTTTGTCTCTTGCTCTCTCTTGTTCACTCACGCCATTTCTGTCTGTCTCATTTTCTCTCTTTGAAACACACACAACCACACACACTCACACACTTATAGAGTAAACGGTGATCTCCCAATGGGCCATGTATTATAACCCTATAATGGCCTTTACTCTCTGAAAGGTGCTTTTCATTCTGCTCGGTAAAATGAAAGAGCTCTCCTCCAGGAATCCATTTCAATATTTCAACAGCTATTACATTAGAGCACACACACACAAACACATAAACACACACACACAAACACACAAACACATAAACACACACACACAAACACATAAACACACACACACTTAGATCACATGAATGCACCATAACACAATAGAGGACTTATAAATGACACACTCACACACACATGCCCATAGATCACATGTGAACACACAATAACACAATAGATACCGTAAAGACCCGTTAATACAAGCACACGCACAAACACACACAGGGTGTAGTGTCAGTAAACCCATATCCACCAAATCAATCAGGCCACTGACAGTAACCTCAGACAGTTGAGTCAACACTTTCTCATGATGAACAGAACAAAAAAGAGATGGGAGGGGTGAGGGGGAGAACAAGGTTCAGACAGGAGTGTTTCCTTCCCTCTCCAGCTGCTCACACGTATTCATCGGCTCGGTAATTGGCTCATTAATCAACTCACACAATAGCCCCTAACGTCGTTAGACTCTCTCACCCCCTCTCTCTCTCTCTCTCTCTCTCTCTCTCTCTCTCTCCCCCTCTCTCTCTCTCTCTCTCTCTCTTCTGACCCAAAACACAGCCTTCTTTTCACCACATTGCTGTCTCCCTCCCTTCCCCCTCCTGTCCCTTATAAGGATGGGTGTCAACCTGCCCCCACCTCTCATATGCTCAAATCTGGAGTTGCTCGACAGGGTCTCAACTTGATGGCTCTCACACCTCATTGTGTAACTTACTGTAGCATTGCTAGTCATATATTGATAAGTAAGGGTCAAGAATTGGTTGTTCTTGTGTATAAAGGGAATGGTGAAGCATTGTTCTGTGGATTTGTGATCTCCTGAGACCTTCTTCTCAGCTCTGGCTTGTCCTTGTACTCCTTCTCCTTCCTCACATCTTGCTTTCTATCTCTGGTACAATAATCATCTATCTCTGGTACAATAATCATGGTAGCGTAGGTGAGAGTTAACCTTCATTTTGTAACATGTTTGCCTTGTAATTTATTTCATTCATTTGTTATGAAATGTTTATTTTATTTAACCTTACTTTGATTTGGTTAGTACACCTGATATTAGTACACTGTTTAGTTTCCCATCTTACTTTAAACCATAGGGGAATTATTTTTGGTTGTTTGGACTATATTTAACCCCCTACACCCTTTTCCCCCTCCTCTCCTCTCTCATCTACCAGCCTCTCCTCCACTCTTCTAGCTATTTTCCCATCCCTCCTCTCCTTTCCATGTTCCCCCCTATCCTGCCCCCACATCCTCTGCTCTGATCTGCTCTCTTCTCTCTCTTCTCTCACCTCTCTCTCCTATCTCCTTCATTGGGGGTTCCCCTCCATGTATATACAGTTTGTGTCTTCTTGGGTTCCCAGTATGAAACCAGGGTTGGATGTGGCAATCAGATTCAATAGGAGTCTGTGCTGAGTGCCATGTGGATGTGAATATGTGTGTGTGTGTGTTGCCACTGAAACAGCACTTTCAGGTGCTGACATGGTGCTGTCTGTTTTGTCTCATCACTGGGGTATGGTTACACACCATTAGTTCATGTCTGCCTGAACCCTTTGCCACACTCCACAGGACAAAACACACCACACGTCCATGGTAACCAAAAACACACACATACACAAACAAACACAGTCTCTTTGGAGTGCATACGCACAGACACACAAATACACGCACACACACACTCACTGTCAAATTAACATACCAAATTCCCCTCTCTCCCTCGCTCACTCACACACACACTCATACACACTTAAGCACACTCACTGTTGCCAGGACTAATAGTCTATCATATCCTTTCCATTTCAGAAGACAAGCAACAAAACACAAAACAAAAAATGGCCTCAGATATTTCTTGATTTTTGTCTCTCTCCCTTAATCTTTGCATATCTTCCTTTCTTCCATTCACCTGTCCTTCTATCCCAAGGCCACTCTTTCTCCCCTTTGGCCAAATCCATCCCTCTGTCTCACCATTCCTACCTCACTGCCGTTCTCCATCCCCGAGTCACAGTTTCTCAGGCCCCAGTGGCCCTCTGGGTAATTTTATATGACAGGTCCCGTCTGAAAAGCTGATATAAGGATTAGACTTCTCATCCCTACGGTAACGTCCTGCGGCCATGCCACAAAGACCCTAAAGCCCGCCCATTCATTCTGGATAATCCCGTCTGTGAGCGTGCCAGCGTGGGGGGAGGGGGGTGTACATGTGTCCGGAAAAAAAACGCACATACAGTACAGTGTGGGAATATTGGCACATGCTTGGCATATGAAGAAGGATCTTTGATTATCCTGTCAATATGAGTAACCTTATTGAGGAGCAAGCCTCAGGCTGGACGGAGAGCGTGGCCTTCAGCGTACCCATGTATCTGTCTGGCCTCTGTTTACTCTGGATTAGTCCAAGTGTGCTTGCGCGTGTTTGTTAATTGCCCAGCAGGGTAATGACATTCAAACACCGACGTAAGTGTGGCGAGCAAAGAGCCATTAGAGATGAGTATCAGACACAGGCACACACCATGCCAACACACACTCTCTTTCTCTTTCCCTTTTCCTCTCACTCGCTTACCCACACACACACGCATGCAGGGTGGCACACCCTTGTTTAATCTCTACTTTGTTTACGTGTATACTTTTGACTCCAGTTTTCCAAAAAGTAGCTTGTCCGGTCACATCCCCTGTTCTGCTTTACATGATGCTGGGATTTATGTAACGGACTAAGACCAAACTGACATGTCATGTGTGGCTTGTTTGTGCTCCCTTGTTTGGGGCAAACATTTTTTGCGTCCCCAAAGAAACTACAATACCCAGAATTCTGCTTGTGAATATATCTTCACAGCCACAGGGCTGATTTCAGCCGGCACGCATACACAGAGACAGTAGGCAGGGAGGTTGAGGGACTTTTAAAAGTCTAGTAAAAGATCTTTACAAGGCTTTGAGAACTTTAACATACTTTAGTCCACACTCAGTTTCCATTGTAAAACAGTTTTTGACAGAGACCAGAAGAAAGGCTGGAGCAACAAAGGAAGAGTGAAATGTGGAAAGTGGGGAGGAGAAGAGAACTTGGGAGAGAATAAATATTAAGATAGAATGGAGTGAGATATACAACAAGCGAGAGAAGAGGGAAAGTTAATAATCGGTTGATGAACGGGAGAGACATAGAGAGATAGAGAATGAGAGAGCGAGACAGAGAGAGATAGAGAATGAGAGAGGAAGACAGATACAGAACGAGAGAGACAAAAAGAGAGCGATAGAAAGACAAAAAGACTGACAGACAGACAGAGTGGTTACACCGACAAGGGTAAGAAGAGCGTGTAAGTGTAAGGGTGTGAGAACGCCAGAAGTCACATGTAAAGGGGAGGAGGAGGAGGAACAAAGGGGATGAGAGAAGTTCCCTGATGCCTGCTGTCCTCAGCCAAACACAGCCCGGCTGAGATCAGGACACCTCTCAACTCATTTTGAACCAATGAGAGTCCTTCAGTAAGGTCCAACTCATTTTGGACCAATGTGAGTCCTTCAGTAAGGTCCATGGAGACATGCTCCTATTTCTGGCCCAGGTATCAATCACTGTTAGTCTGAAATATTAAAGACAAGAGTACCAATGAGTTTAATGAAATATGTAAGGCCTTTGTTTTGATCTCTCATTGGCGGTGAAGTCTGACTTTGATTTGCCTTCATACTTTGAACACCTGTCGGTGCTCGCTCAAAATATGTTCCACATCTATGGCTGCTTATTGGTATGTGCAATGAAGACCACAAGGGAGCACACACACAAACACTTCCACACACACACACAAACACTTCCACACACACAAACACTTCCACACACACAAACACTTCCACACACACACAAACACTTCCACACACAAACACTTCCACACACACACAAACACTTCCACACACACACACACAAACACTTCCACACACACACACAAACACTTCCACACACACACAAACACTTCCACACACACACACAAACACTCAGACACGCTCGGGCGCAAAGACAGAGGCACCGCCGTGCCGACACCAGACAGTCATGCTGTACCGCACATGCAAACACACACATAGGGCACACACGCACACACTGGCTAACAAAGAAGACTTTCCCCGTGGCTAATGCTGAAACAAAGCTCCCATCCCCAGCAAGACAGAGGGCATGAGAGAGTGAACGAGAGAAAAAGACTGAAAGAGAGAGATGGCGGTGAAAAGAAGGGAGAGAAAGTTTGGCGGGAGAGAGAGTTCTAAATAAACCACACAATGCCTGAGATTAATTCACACGTGGTATCTTTCCATACACAAAGACAACACGCACACACCATTGCCCTCTTCATTGAAACTATTTAATTAAAACACCCACTTTTGTCTTTTCACCCCGGAATCTTCCACCTGACATTTGCACACAGTGTACAGCATAGAAATACCAATCAGAACAGAAGGAAGCACCTTCTCAAACAAACACAAAGACACATCACATGAGCTTCATTAGGTTGTTGCGCAGGCTAAATAATAGCTTGCTTCTCTCTGTCCCTGCAGGCTGGGTTTAGTTTGACTTAATTTGCTGAAAAAGGTCATTCTGCCAAACTCACACTAATGATGAGATAGGGTGCACACACACAGGTAGTTTGTCAAGTGGCTCCTCCTTAATCTGACCTCCAGGTTCTTCTTCCTTGGATTGCATCGTTGATAATTAATATGATTGTGCGTCTCAAATAAAAAATGGATACAAAACTTACATTAAGCACCTCCCACCAGTGATACTATAAATAGAAAGACTAATGACTCCTGGTGGCTGTTTTGCACGGGAGCTCTAGTTAGCCCTGCTGTATATTCCCATAAATAACATTTCGAAAGGTTTTGAATTTCCAACATTGAAACTTCTTAAATGTTACCAATGTCAAGGGACCATTGAAATGTCCCTACCAGTGGTAGAGCAGGGGTAGTGTTTCCATATAGGGTACTAAAATAAAAATACAACGTTTGTGTGCACTCATGTTCAAACCAAACCTATGCCCTTACAACAACAAAAAACCTTTAGGATCCAACAGAAGTGTCCTGCTGTGTTTCAATGAATTGGGACGATTGCTCTCACACATCACACACACACACACACAGCTGACCAGAAGGACAGTAGAGTTATGTGTTGCTGTAAAAAGTGCTGGGCAAAGCATTGACAGATGTGATATTAACATTTAAAGAGGAGTCTCTTGAGGTCACTGAGAGAATCAGAAATTAGCCTGGCAGTTCAAACTGGCTTTACACACATACACACACACTCTCTCAATGTGCACATGTGGTCTCATGCACGCAAATACACTCGTACAAGTTGTCACAGACACACCCTTATGCTATGTTACACAGTCAGCTATCTTTGTCCCACTCTGGAGAAGAAGACACATGACACTTCCGAAACTGAGAGGCCCACGAAGCCTGAAAAAAGAAAGGAAGATTTGGATGCTGTTCTATCTATATTTTATCGTGGAATCCAGTAGAGTTTGAGTGTTATTATAAATGTTTTACTTACTTCACTAGGGGTTGAGAACAAGATGAGCCAGGGTGTCTTTTTCTGCTCGAGCAAAATATTGTTTATGTTTTATTTTCTAGATTGTGATGAGGCTGCTTACTGAGGCAACAGAGGAGGGAACAGAGAGAGGTAAAGGAAAAGAGAGCTCTTGTGGGGGTGTTTCCGTACGTCTTTCTCTTATTGAGTGTCTGTGTCCGAGGGCATCTGTGTGTATTTTTCGGAAGGAAGTCTAACCCAATAGTCTGCCTAATTCTCACCCAGGTGGAACAAATAAACCGACCATGCAGCTGAACAAGGTCCTGTAAACTACACGACAGTCTCATCTCCTCCAGTCTGCAGTATTACAGTATACAGTATACAACACACACACACACACACACACACACGCTCAGGCTAACACATTCAAAATGACAAGGACACAAGGATACACACACAGGGATACACACACACACTTTCTCAGCAATAACAGTCTTTTAAAACCTGAGGCTTAAAGGAGGAAATCCAGTGTTATGAAGTGGGGACTAAGTCTCCCACCTCCCTCTCCTCCGCAAATAGACCGGCAAGCTCACAAACCCTCCAGACACACACAAATGCCCCCAGTTTTTCTCTGTTTCATCAAGTGCAGTGACAACCTGGGATTCAAACTCTGCCCACGTCGAGAACTGGGCAATGGGGGCCACCATACCAGTCCTCCCCTCGCAGAGGAGGCTCAGGACATGGTTCGGATCCCAATCAAGCCTCTTGGGACTGGGGTTCAAATTCTATAAATGTTTGGGTTAGGGTTAGTTTATTAGTTTTCTGTGTAGGTGGAGGGCCACTGTATGAAAGGTCACACATTCAGATGCTTTGTTCTGTGACTCGATGTGACGGCACACCATGAGAGCTTCAATACCATCATCACCTGCACCTTCCTGATCACTTCCTGATTTATTAATAGCAAGGGAGCACTCGAGGTCACTCACATACAATCACACGTTAAACCCCTATTTAAATATGAAAGGGATTTAGTGGTCAACCTATGGTCAGCCTGGGAGGTGTGGCCATGTGGTCAGCCACATGCGGTCAACCTTCCGCACGTGGAAACGTGGGTGTCATCTACAGTCGTGATGTGGTGCAGGAGGTTATGGTTCAGTATGGAAGATTAGTATTAAAACATGGGTTATAGGATAGGACTGGGGAGAGCAAAATTGTATTTGTTTTCCAGGAGAGCGGTAACATGTTCTAAGAGTGGAACGTCCACTCTTCCACACACATACACACACAAACACACACTTTTATGTTGTCTGTTTGTACCAGAGTGTGTGCAAGTATTTAATCACTGATGCAGTGAGTCGACCATACACCTATCACTATTTATATGCATATATATACATTAAAATATCCTAAAGGGCGACTATTCACACTTAATCGCTGCTTTCTGTTGTGTTAGCTAGCCAAGGGTGATCTGGGCATCCAAATATCCTACCATTACCAGCCTACATCCAGGTGGGCTTGGATGAAATGCCACAGCAGGTCTTTACTCTGAGCTCTCCAGTAATTTCATATTCATTTGCTTTAAGCTTTATGAACTCGGCAGAGTGGCTTCAGCAGTCTCGTAAAACCATCAGACAAAACACTGGAACAAAGGACCAGAACACAAGCTCTTGCTTGGTTGCTTTCGCTGGTCTGTGTTGTGATTAGATAGACTGGACTGGAGGATGGTACCTTGGAAGGACTGAGATCCATGGAAGATTTCACTGTGTGTTTCCCTTTATTTCCCTTGTGTTTCTGCACCTTTGCTTTCTGGTTTGCCATAATTTCTCTCGCTTTCTCTCTTGCTCTCTCTCTCTCTCTCTCTCTCTCTCTCTCTCTGTTGCTGTATTATTCACTCCATCTTCTGTCTCGTGCATTTGTTAAACACACACACACACACACACACACACACACACACACACACAGACAGATAGACAAACAAACATGTACATGCACACAAGGACAAACATGTGCACGCACGCACGCACGCATGGACACACACACACACACACACCTTCCTGCATTAGTGGAGTAGTGAATAATTGAGTTCCACCTCACAGAATTATGAGGCTCTCCTCGTCAGGGAGGGGCCGAGCCATCACCGTGGAAACTGCTGACGGGCAGGTCTGAAGAGGAGAGCAATGGTGACACCATGGCAACAGGGACACCCATAGAGATGGAACCTTAAGGGTAAACTCTCCCTTTCTCGGTCACTCTCTCTGTCCTTTACCAGCCTGGTGGTACTCGCACTTTCTCTCGCTCCATCGTCTTTCTAACCTCCTGACCCCTTCCTCGCCATCTGCCTGGTTCTCCATAAGCAAACGTGAAAGCATGGAGAGTTGGGGAAAGGAAGAGTGTCTGTCTGTGTAGAGAACTCTGACATATGACTCAAACCTCAATCTGTGATATACTGTCCAAACCCAGCCCAAGTCCCTCTAGTACACAGGGAGGGGGACGTTAGGAAGGCTCATGGGAACAGCTTTAGGACAACAATGCTTGAGGATGCTTGGATTTCATCAACTCATTTAGTTTCAATTCAATTCGAAATGGGATTACGAGCCAGCTGTAGCATTCTGCAATGCACAAGGTGATAGTTTGCTTTGTGCTGTTGACCACTGAATCAATTGACCATTTTGTGAGAAGCACATTGTTTTGATTAAACAAACAATATTGATTCACTTTGTCTGATTTTCATTGTGTAAACCTCCTGGTGCTGGTGCTGATAAGTCAATAGCCAGATGACAGAGAATACTGCACGCACACACACACACACACACACAAACACACACATTGACACATACAGGTTCATACAATGCACCTTCAAAATACTGTACCCATAAAACCTATCTAAGTGCATGTGTGTGTTTTAAAGGCTTCCCATACAGCATATCCCAGCCCAGATGGTAGAGAAATATATGCAGTGCAACAAATAGCCTGGTAACATTCTATGCCCACACAAACCTGCCAAGAGCCAGACAGGGAGAGATACAAGCAGAGAGAGAAGAGGAGAGACAGACCGGGAGAGAGACAAGCAGAGAGAGAGAAGAGATAGACAGACAGGGAGAGAGACAAGCAAAGAGAGAAGAGAAGAGACAGACAGACAGGGAGAGAGACAAGCAGAGTGAGAAGAGGAGAGACAGACAGGGAGAGAGAGAGACAAGTAGGGAGAGAAGAGGAGAGACAAACAGACAGTCAGACAGGGAGAGAGACAAGCAGAGAGAGAAGAGGAGAGACAGACAGACAGGGAGAGAGACAAGCAGAGAGAGAAGAGGAGAGACAGACATGGAGAGAGACAAGCAGAGAAAGAAGAGGAGAGACAGACATGGAGAGAGACAAGCAGAGAAAGAAGAGGAGAGACAGACAGACAGGGAGAGAGACAAGCAGAGAGAGAAGAGGAGAGACAGACATGGAGAGAGACAAGTATACGAGAGAAGAGGAGAGACAGACAGACAGGGAGAGACAAGCAGAGAAAGAAGAGGACAGACAGACAGACAGACAGACAGACAGACAGACAAACAGACAGACAGACAGACAGACAGACAGACAGACAGACAGACAGACAGAAAGATAGACAGAGAGAAGCCAACATCTATCTATTATCCAGATAAAAGCCTAAGGAATTCCATTATAGTATTTCCAGGGTTTTCTATTGATTGAATTTAGATCTATTGCGTCAAATCAATCTATGACTGAGATATGATCTTATTGGATTCAGGACATATTCATTAACCAATTAGGGTCAATCGAATAGTTGCCTTCCAAAAAGACTCTACGCCAAAGGCATCCGATTACCATCCAAGTTCCGTTTGCAAATAAATCAGTGACTATAATAATTTTAACCTGATTTCAGCGCATTTTCGAGACTAGAGTTACAGAACTCAATGGGTTAGACAGTGACAGTTAAGAACACACACAGACATGCGATCACGCTGTCTATATGTGTACAATACACACGCATGCACACATGTATACACAAACACATACTATACTCACACACAAGCACACATGTATACACATTCACAATGTAAAGCAGGTGTCTCATAAAACCAAATATCCCGCCGTGCATGAATTACAGGAGCAACAAGCGTTTACTTCCTCAAATTGTATTTGAGTTTTGGGTTGGGGTGGGGAGGTGTTGTGTGAAATAGATAGAAGGGTATCAGGAGAGAAGGACGCCTATTCAACGGTAAAATGAACGCACACGGGCCGATCAATTTTTCTCTCTCGCAAACTTGACTGTAAACACAGACGCCATGTAACACACCCCCAGCTACCACTGTCAAATGCTAAACACATAACCCATCCATGTCAAAGCCCCGGAACAGAAACGGGTCCTTTGTCCGACTTACAGCTGAGAAGCAGCCAAGTCTGGCTTCTGTCTCCTCACGGCTCTTGGTTCTAATGGACTTAATGTATCACCGACTTTTCCATAGACACGGCTCACGTCTCCTCTGCCTCCGTCTCCCACGGCTCGTTGTATACAGTACCCTGTCTGTAAACGATAGAGCCAGTCCTGCTCCTCTCCTCCTTTCATCCCTCCTTTACTTAACAAGGACAGGAGCCAGGGCGGAGGGGTGCGTTTGTCACCTTGCTGTCGTAGTAATGGGAGTCAAGAGCGTTGTCGTGTGCGTGCGTGCGTGCGTGAATATGTGCCTGTGTTCGTTCGTCATTGAACTTGGAGGAGGAAAATAATGGAAAATCTATTGTGGTTATGATCTCGGGATGAGCTCATGTTGGACTGTGGATCAGTGTGTGTTCCTGTAATATGTGTGTATGTGTGTGTGTACAGATATGAGGGCCCTTTCGCTGTAAGATCATGACTAAATAATAGTTCTAAGTAAATAGCTTATATAAGAATGCTACATTTTCCAATAAAGGCCCCAACGATGGTCCATTTTCCATCTTCTGCTAAAGCGCCTGGGACCGTATATCTCGCTTTCACATGAAGATTTGAAATGTTCTCTTTTTTCCCCTCCCAGCCCAGCCCAAGCAAACACAAACTCAGCCTGTTACAAGCTTCTGATACACAGTCATTCTACTCTACCCAGAAAAAGTTTTCAGGATAAGAAAGGGAGAACGAAGAAGTGGCAGAGGTAGAGAGGGGAGAGAGAGGGAGCAGCAGTGGGAGAAATGTAGGAAAAGGGAGAGGGAAGAAGTTCAAGGAGAGAGATAGAGAGAGAGACAGGGAGAACGAGAAAGAAAGGGAAAAGGACAGAGTGAGAGACGGAGGATTCAGCACCATAGCGTTCAGTGAGGAGGACGTCGTCCCTGTGCCAAAAGTGTGTTAGCTTTATCCTCTGAACTTTATAACCAACATCAGACAGACAAACACACACACATTGCCTTGTTTTTGAAACACCCAGCTGTCTTGTTGTGTCAAGCTTGCTGGTCTGTTGGCTGGATTCCTTAGGGAAGGCTTACTCAGAGAAAACAGACCCTCAGAGTGCATTAGACTCCAGTCAATGGACTGGGCCCAAAGCCTGGATAACACACACACACACACACGCACACACACAAACCTTGAAAACATAAAAACACACAACTTTTAAACACACCACACAGCACACACACACTTTCTCGGCTACACTGGGCTTTTTGTCCGGTGTAACGTGAGTCACTGGCTTCTGGTGAGGACTTGGGTTGCCCTGTCCACTTTGGGGAGAATTGAATATCTGTGGGGTCTCCTGGAATGTGTGAGTGGGGATACAAAAGACCTCTAGCACACCCGTACACACTCTCACCCACCCACCCTGGGCTTCTTTCATCGTGGAGGGGAGAGGACTCTTATCAGAGATTTCTTTTCATTCGCGCCTTTCCTCACCTCCAGCTGCCGATCCAGTCAGGCCATAGCTTTTGGAAACACTACGGAACAAACGCTACGGAACAAACGCTACGAAACAAACACTACGGAACAAACTCTCTGACAAACGCTGAACGCAGCCCCGATGGATTGGGAACAGATCCTGCCCACAGGATCCAAGTGGGACTTTGCTCTTCTGATGCCTTCCCGAGAGAAATGGAAAACTGTGCCTGCTTCAATTGATTTCATTAGGCGCCAACACATGTGCTGTGATTCCGCGCGCGCGCCACTTCAAAGGTCAGTTCGAGCAGAGATGCCACAACAAAAGAGCCATCTTTAAACGGCAATAATGCAGCGCTCTCTCATGATTCAAGCCTCGTCTGATTTCCAACAGCTTGTGAAAAGCGTGCGTACTTGTGTGTCAGTGACAGAGAGGAAGGAGAGAGAGTGAAAGAAGGAGAAGGAGAGAGAAAAACAAAGAGAGAGGGGGGGGAAGAGAATATTTAATATTTGATTATAGCCAAAAGTTAGCAGGACAAAGAGGCCCATCCCGTTAATGCACAACATATACATATTTTATCAAGGCCCGCGACATGGGGAAGAATAGCCAGACGGTCGGTCATGGGTCGATGCAGGATGCGTCCCTGTTTACACCCATGAAACACCCGTCTCTCCTCCACTCTCCTCGCTCTTCCATTTCATTTTTGTACATTCAGGCAACACTAAAATTTCAGTGCAGAACTCCGATTCCCTAAACCTCCGTCCTCCTGGACACATACTGTTTTTGTTCTATCGTGTTATCACCTAAACTTCTACCATTTCTGACAAAAGTCCATTACAAATGTGATGGAATTCTCTTTCGATAGTAAAACCTCACAGGTAAGATAACAAACAAGGGTGAGTTCTGCGTGGGCGGAGGCTGAGGCCGGCTGCTCTCTGTCAAAGGAATATTGATGAGTTCTCAGTAGAACAAATGCCAACATCGAAGGCACAGCGTCGACATGAGGAAAACGCCTGAAAGATGTGTCACCCCCCGCCCACACTTGCTACTTCATAAATGTCTTTCAATCTGTCTCTTTTTTGCCCCCTCGTCATCCTTTCCTTGTTACCAACTCCGATGAATGCTCCTGCTTTTGCTTCCTAGATGATGGATGATGGATGGATGGATGGATGGATGGACAGACAGACAGACAGATGCTTAATCGATCCCAGAGGAGAACTGTCACCGTTACAGAAGTATTCAAAAAGGAGCACAAGGGACAACTCATTAACAAAAGCAAGTAGACACCAAGTATGGACACTGAATAAAAAGGGACTATTCTAAGTATTCGGATCCTAAATAGGAAAAAAAGACAACCAGTCATCTCGCTCTATTCTTCCTCTCGCTCTCTTTCCCTGCGTCATGCCTCCCTCTACCTCCCTCTCTCTCCATGCCTTTCCCACCCCTTCTTTTTCTTCCTTTTAGCTCCTTAGCCTCATCCCTCCTCCTGTCGTTCTATCCTGTCAGGTTACCCGGGTAACAGGCGTGATACTCGGCGGGTGGCATTAGAATGCTCCTGGGTGACACCTCCTTACACTTGTGTCCACCACTTATATTCAGGGCACAACGGGTGACTTCCTGTTACGTTTGAGGGTCACAGTAGTTCATCCACAGACAATATCCCCCTTTTTTCCTTGTTTAGGCAGAAGCAAATTTGGAGAGCAGATATGAATGTCACGGGGGAGTGAATCAGCCTTGAGAGAGACTGGGAGTACGAGTGTATGTTATGGGAGAGATCGGACGAGAGAGGTGGGGGAGAGAGGAAAGATGGAGAAAAAAGGGGGGTGAGTGGTCAGTGCGACACATTTTTCATTTTCAAGATGAATGACCCGAGCTATAGTACCTTCCCGGCGGCTGTGTATCAGTCAGTTCTGGAGTTTGTTTGTTTGTGTGTGTAGGAGATCGAGAAGGAGCACTTGAGAATGAGAGAGAACGAGAGAGTGAGAACATTCATGGTCATTTCAAGAGTGCTACTAGGAAAACACACAAATACATTTCGCTTTGTCAACAATTCAAATGACTTTCATTTCCTTCCCAGCTTTGTCATTCTGTTTAAGATGTTTCACAATGTGGAACTGTTTCGCAGCCATTTTCCACTCGCAAACTCAGGCGCCACTGCTTGCCTGTCCAGAAGGTGAACAGTCATTGCTGTCATTTTGCCCGATGAGGTTCAGTAAAACTCTGTACCTGGACATTCGACTTGTGAGCACCAGAAGGCACACACACTCTCTCTCTCTCTCTCTCTCTCACTGTTGCATGTCCATGCCATACAGGGAGAAACTTCCATGCCAATTTAGGGGCGGTGTATGGCATGAATCACTTTGCCTGTCGAGAAATGTATATGACTAACTGCAATCATGCTCTCACTATAGACTGGACTTGATGTGTGTGGGTGTGGAGAATGAGAGCAAAAATAAAGCTGTATTAGTTAGTAACTCTCCGACACGCAACCACAGCCACATACCCTTAAATCCATAACTTCCTCTCTCTAGCTGGGTTAGAGATTGACACTTGACCTGATGGTGAGTCAAAACGTGGACCAAGAGCCCTGTCATCCTGATGGCTCCAGAGCGCTGCTGGGCAGGAGAGCCCTGAGTAGCTCACCCCCAGCCTCGATGCATTTTGCGTGGGCAGAAAGCTCTTAGAGCAGAGCCTGTCTCCGTCAATCAGCTCCACCGTGGAGAAAGCTTGCACCTCACCTGATGGTATGATTGAAAGCCAATCTGACTTCACACACAGACAAACACACGTACTTTACAACAAACCAAGATGTGCGCACACACACACACAACTCCCACATTGAGAGGACTACTGTCACAATTAATTTGTCATTGTGATCCACTCCAAAGTGCGGCCAAGTAACGAATATTATGATGAATATTTATACGATATAGTATTTTCTAAACATTAGTGCTATATTACTACATAACAATTAGCAAACCTTTATTTTATTTATTACACTGATACCAATGGGAGCTGAAATCCTGTCTCGACACTCAAAATAGGGGTACGATGAAACTGTGGCGTGTGACAAAGAGTTATGATTATTGTCATTATCCTACCGTACATACTTAACCCCCTTTCTCTCTCTCTCTCTCTCTCTCTCTCTCTCTCTCTCTCTCTCTCTTACAGACACACAGATGCCCATTTCACGTCAACCTGCATTTCTACACAACATAGCACATCCTATCTGTCCATTCATACACAATGGAGTAGATCCTATCTGTCCATTCATACACACTGGAATATATCCTGGCACGCATTCTGTTGCTATGTCCCTCCACACACACGCGCAACCACACACACAACATCCTATACGTCTAGACTCAATCTTTTTCCATTGGGTCTCTGCCAATCGTAGTCCTCCAGAGCACCTTGGTGAATGTTGGAAGCAAAACAAGACGTTTTATGTGTTTGGGTTTGTTGTTTGACACATAGGAAATGTTTATCATATATCAAACGATTTGTGAAGTTAGTGTTCTATGAATAGTATCCACTGTAGCTTAAGGTTGTAATAGATAGTTGGTGACCCACACAGCCCCTCACTTCTACTGTGTATTTACTCATATATCTTTGAGATAGGGCATTATTGTCATTCAAAGGCAGCTGCTATGGTTGCATCACCACAATAAGGCCTAATATGCTAACTGTTCATTTGGATATCAAATTCATGAAATGGTTGTTTGTAACTGGTTGATTGCAGTTGCCTGTAACCTATCATTTTTTAGAAGAATTACATGCCTCATATTTTATTGATACATTTACTAATTATATTAATATACATGAATATATTTTAGTGTGTAGTGCAGAATACTCAGAGTAGAGCAGAAATGCTTTCACACATTAAGACATTTATGTGGAAAATGTTGGGTGCCTTTTTTGCATTGAATTGTATATTTATATATGAATTACATACTCATCTTTTATTAATATGTCATATATCACCTATTCAATTTCACATATAGGAATAAAGATATGTATTTAATATTATTATTATTTATCAATGTAAGTATATATGTCTATCTCTATCATCATATATCCTCTTACATCTCATTCCTGACTAAACATTGTTGTTTAAATAAAAGGAATCCCTTTTGAATAACTTCATCTCAGATAGATAGATAAATACTTTATCAATAGATAAAATTAAATAAATAATCTCAGTGCAGCAGCGTCAGAACAGCTGATGTAGTGTAACCTGTCAATACAACCAAATGCCTTCTGATTCAATTACAATAACTCACCTAAAGCATGTGAGAGACATATTGTAATCCAGTTATTGTTAAATCTGCTTACACAACCACATACGTACACCACAGTGGAAAAGCAACCCCACATCCTCTGGAACAGCACATGATGCAAATTGTGGTGAGGTCCCAGTTCAGCAAATGTGATTAGTCCAACACACGGCTGCACATTACCAGATTGGGATGTTACAGTAATGTCAACATTGATTCAATTCGGGTGCACTATTTGGCAATCTATGTATGTCCAGGTTGCGTGAGAGCAGGGCCAGATATCAGCAAGTCAGGAGAAATCCACAGGAACTCAGAGGGAGGAATGTAGGATGGAGTACTGCCTGCACTGCAAGCTTGAGTAGGTACGCACTGGTACGTAAAAGGAATTGCGGGCATATTCTCCAACACACGTGACTCATATAGAACAAATGTTCAGAGACAAAGAAATACTGCTTTTCAGTTGCTACAAAGTAGCCAATGGTTCCATCTTTCTCCGTGTCCCATCTTTGCAAAATTGGTCAGATCAAACTGCTGTAATTCTGAACTCTAAATATAACTAACTAAAGGCAAAGTGCAGCCAATACTCACACCGTCATCACACATCAAACGTCCTCTTCTGGCCAACTGCACACCTTTACAGACAGACTAAGCTTACTCGATAACACAAAAATATCAGAGGAAGCACTTTTTCCTTTAGATTTTTGTATGTACGTGTGCGTGTGCGTGTGTGTGTGTTAGCAGAACGACCTCGGAGCTGCTCTCACATTGCTCAGCACTTGCGGCTGAATGAAAACCTCCCAGAGGCAGGAACGACACTGTACGAACATCTGCTTGAGTAGGCACACCACCGTGACTTTCTGACATGGCTTTGAAAAAAAATCCATTCACTTATGACAGAGACATCAGACTGGAAAAAGACGGCAAATGTTGTGTATACATGCAATTGTATCGTCCTAAAGCGGTACTAATAAGGGATGGTGAGGTTAGCTCAGATTGAGACGTCACTCACTCAGAGTGTATACTGTATATATGCACAATGTGACCAATAGTATGTGGACACCTGGCCATCACACCTTTAGGAACTCATTGGACATTCCATTCCTAAAAAATGGGCATTCATTTGGAGTTGCTCCCCAGCCCCACCCCTATAACAGCTGCCACTCTTCTGGGAAGCCTGTCGACATGCTTTTGGGGAGTGTCTGTGGGACTTTGTGCCCATTCAGCCGAAAGAGCATTAGCAAGGTTGGGCACTGACGTTAGGTGATTAGACCTGGCTTGCAGATGGTGTTAGAATCAATACCAATGCGTTTGATGGTGCAAGCCAAGTTCTTCCACACTAAATTTGATTATACATTTGTGTATGAACCTCTCTATTTGCATGGGGGCATTATCAAGCCAATTAACAAAGGGGCTGTTTTTATGGTTTTGGGTTATAAAGATGCTGGTAGAAAAGAATGGACAATTCTTTGCTTAAAACCTTTTGGGGAAGGGCCTTTCCTGTTTTGGCTTGATAATACCCCCATGTACATAGCGAGGTTCGCACAGAAATGTTTTGTCGAGTTTGGTGAGGGAAAACATGACTGGCCTCCACAGACACCTGCTCTAAACAGCGTAAAACATATTGATAAAACATGTCAATTCAAACACCATCAGCAAACCAGGTTTAATCACCTCAGTGCCCAACCTTCCTAATGCTCTAGTGGCTGAAGTCAATCCTGCATCAATCTTCCAATGTCTAAGCCTTCCCAGAATCTTAAAGGCAGAAACATCATGGGAATGAACCACATAATACCCATGATTTTATAATGAGAGATTCAACAAGCAGGAGTCAGTATACTATAGTGATGTGTTGCCTAGGGGAATCTGGTGTGCTAGATTATGCTCAGAAAAAACAAACAAGATACAAAACATGTTAACCAGCTACAACAGCTGTTTATGAACAGAATGAAAGGTAGGTACTTATAGACGGCCCTTAGATGACATCCTAATATAATGAATTTATATATAATCTATAGTTAGTTGTAACTGGCTTAAAACCTTTGTACTTGCTGTGTAATATATTTTTGTTGCTTGCTTTTCCCCACAGGTACACCCTTGCACTTTTGAGGTTCATGTAGCTAAATTGGGTTAATTGTTCAACTACATGCTCTTATGGTTCTTCCCTTTGGCACTTATTTAGTTTTCACAATGTATGCTTCATGTTTTGGCTACCCACAATGTTTGGGGCTATCTCGTTGTTATGATCAGTGACCTATGCACTTTTGTAAAACTCTCTTTTGGAAGTCACTTTGGATTAAAGCGTCTACTAAATTGCATAAATGTAATGTAAACGTAAATATTTGTTCTGACACAGTGGTTGTCCATCTCCTACTTGTTCTGCGCGCACAGTACAGAGCACCTACTCTACAGTAAACCCTTAACACAAGAGTAGTGGTCAATATCTGTCACGGCCACTGCCGTGCCCCCCTGTTTTTGGTTTTGCCCTGCCCTAGTGTTTCCCTGTCTCATTGTCTTCACCTGTGTCTCGTTTAGTTCTCGTTAGTTTCATTGTGTCCACCTGTGTCTTGTTTATTTCTGTGTATTTAGGTTCCTGTTTTGTGTCAAGGGTTTGTCTTGTCATTACCCTTTTTCCCCTGTGTGTACCCTGGCTGTGTCCCGGTTTTGAGTAATAGACCCTTTGTTCGACGATGCCTCGTAACTCTCCTGCGTTTGGGTCCTACCCCATGGCTCACTGTGACAGTACCACTCGCCCTGACAAATATCTGTATAGGAAATAATTGACCACGCTGCTTAGGTCACATTAAGAAAGCATGCATTTTCAGGAAAAGCTTGTTTCTTTCTTTCCCAATAGGATGCATCAAGCTCATTACAATAGGGAGGGTGTTCTGATTACATTAGATACAGTGATTGGTATTTATGATAGTGAAGCTCATTTTCTTGGTTTGATGAGGCCAAGTATCAAAAGGCCCTCTCATTGTGCTGATCAATATGTTTCTTTGCACACCCCCATGCATGCTCATGTGCTGTGTATACACATGGTCCTCCCTCGCCAGTCCTGGGAGCTGGTGCAGTGCATTGTGGGATGCTGTGGTCAGTGCAGATGTAACAACTTAACCCCAGTGACCCGGCTGTCCCCTTTGAACAAATAAAACATCAACATCCTGCTTCACAGCCCCTCTGTGTCCCCCATCTTACCCAACCTGACAGCTTCACTTCCTCCTTCACACAACACGGACACTCTGCATGCCTTCACTCCCTCAACACTAAAAAGGACATGTAGTAAAAAGTGAACTTGGACTGAGAGTGTGTGTGTTCATATTTGCTGATATCATTATTGCATTCTTGCTGCCCGCAAGGATCCACGTAATGCAAATGCATGCACCATTGGAATATATTCTATTCAGATTCAAACAAAATAAAGACAAGGTGCGAAAATAATCTACCAACTAATTTGTTCATTTACTCCGTGTGAGCGCACAGGATAGAGCTCAACAGGTGATACGAGCAGCAGGCTGAGGAACTGTCAAAAGCGGTATACTGTCACGCTGAAATTGATTATGAACATGCTGTTGAAATACTCACACGAATGCATGGTAGATAAATGCCCATGCCCTGGGTCTCTCGAGTACATTGTAGAGGTAATTCTGGAGCCGCCGGTACCGCGCGTTCCTGCGCCCGCTCTGCGCGCTGTAGGTAAGCGGCTTGCCGAGTAGACTCAACCGGGCACCCTGTTTTCGTCTCTCCGTGCCCACTCCACCTGCCGAACCCGGCAAGAGCAGACCGTCACCGACTCGAATCGGGTTATTCATTGTCTTCCGCCCAGACTCCACATCTTTCAAGCCCTGGTCTTGAGCCCGGCGTCCCGGAGAGGTCTTCATCCAGAGCCCTGTACCGGCCTCATCGCCGCTGTGGTTGCGGGGCATGGCATCACCAGCGCCGGCTGGGAGTGCGTAGCGAGTGCCAGGAACATGCACATACAAATGACTTTGCTCTGAAAGGTGTTTGAGGCAACCCAAAGTAGTCTTTCTGTACGAATGAAAACATACGGATGTAATCTAGTATCAATAAAAACTGTAACATAAATGACTGTTTCGGACTTTCATCTATTTCGGTGTACGCGGTGTGGTAAGGTTGACATAACAATTCCGACGTTTGGAGGCTTCTTTGCCTGCGGCTCCTTGGCCATCTGCGCTAAACGCGGAGAGTGCGGGGTTATGAAGGAGTGACACCATCTCCAGGGCAGACATTTGGCGAGGGGAGGGAATCACCCGACACTCCTTCCGTGACTCTCTCTCTCTCGGGTGCGCGCGCTCTTTTGCTCTAACTGTTACCCTCTTCTCTTATTTTTCTCCCTCACTTTCTCACATTTCCCACACATACACGCGCAGGGTGCGCTAAGGTGTGCTAGACGTTGGTTTAGTCCTAGTTGCACTAAATACCGGCGTGCGTTGCGCACACTTAACAGCAACCGCAGCAAAACATTACCATAAGTGTATTCGGAACCAATGCTCAAAAGACAGAAAAAAACTTTCAAATAAGTCGGAAGATTAGTTTCAACTTGAGTCGACCAATTCTATTTTTTTCTTTTTTGGTAGATCTAGCCTATCTCTACTGAGCCAAAATGTAGGAACATTAAATCAAACAGTCCAATAGACTTAAAATATATTAATTGGTCTCTAGGCGGCCTAAATTGCTAAACTGATGCACCGAGGAGGGTTACACAGATCATTGATCTCCCAAATCCAGCTGCCTCGCAATGTGACTAAGGCGACGCAGACAGTAGCCTACGAGAACCAGTTTGCAAGATCTGATTTTACAAGGCAACCTTTACTTTTCAGTAACCATTTATGAAAACAACTAAATTAACGTATAGGCCCATTAAAAAAAGCCTATAGGCACTGCAGTCTGTGTGTGATTGAGAAATGAACTGTATTATTTAGCTATGGAATACTAATATTAATATTCTCAGACACAGTGAACATCCCACTTAACCAGGTTTTTGGCATGTCATTTGCCAAAATGTGATTGCTTCACTGCAACCACATTCAAAGGCAGGTGAACCATGCGAGGCGTCTGGTCTAGACACCCCCGTTGACTGTCTTGCGATGAGATTGCTCCCTCTGGTGCTGACAAATAGCATCCAATATTTTGAGAGGGATTTCTATAGACCTTGGGCCTACTGGAACGAATCACACTTCAAAGACGTATGGCTTAATAAGCATCTTAAACGCCTATGAAACTGAATACATTATCATTTATTAACAGACTTGAAAACGCAGAGAGAGACTATAAAAGTCTGCATTCACTATCTTCCGTCGGTAAACTGAACTCCCTGAATCCTCAGCGCATGGCACGGATGTGAGCGATAGCGTGAGTCTAGACAAGGGCTCCCATAACATCAGCCGTTAAAATACTGAGGAGATTACACGCCTATCGGGATCAAGGCAGAGCCCAATGAGTAATGGGTCTTAAAACATTAGAAGTGGATGTGTCTGGGAGAAGGATACCAGTCTTGGTATGCTCCTCGGCCTTTTTTTGCAGGTCCTCGGTTATAAATCAATGCCCTTTTTGCCACACCATTGTAGGCTATGTTCTGCTGGTTTATGGTTATTCATTGAGCGCCCATTCAGTTTTGAATCAAGATGATTTCAACGCATATGCTGATTTGAATGTATGCAACACTAAAACAGTGCTGTCTTTTCTTTGGTGATCATGAATCAGTGGACTAATTGGCCGGACCCTCTTATCTTTGTTGGAGCTGCCTGCAGTTCCTACTAACCCTAACCCCAACGTTGTAATGCATGTAACAACAGGCCTATCAGTGGGACACTCAGTCAGGCCTGCATCATTTGGTAGCAATGCAATAAGAGGTCACCCAAAGAGGTGTGAGACACATCGACGACAACTTTTTTCAGTAACTTTTATGTTGTCATGGCTCTGGGTAAACAAAGACGTGGACGCAGTTCGAATGTGACGGCGAGCACAGACGCAACAATAGCAGAATAGGTCTACTGAGTACAAATCGAAATTCTTACCATTCATCACGAACAGCGTTTACCGCAAAACAACTCTCTCAAGTTCTTCCCTTGTGTTGACTATAGATATCACTCAATATATAAAAGCACTTATCACTCGCAGAGTTTAAGGTAAGTGGATTTAACTAATAACAATAAAAACAATAAATAATGAAACTACTTTCAGAAATCAATGATTATCTAAAAAAGTAGCCTATCACAATTCGCGCAGATGGGTTTTCATGAACTTTCGTTCAAATGTTGCACCTCATCAAATAGTTTACGGTCAATGTGATCCTTTAGAGTGATCAGTACATTATTTTTCTCTTTCCATCAATCAATAAATATGTTTAGTAGGTGATGTCCTAATGTAGACGTGATTTGGACACGGTAAGTGAGTCTGATCTGCTCTGTGTGTCTGTTCCAGTCATGTTACGACGTAGCGCCCGCCTGGTGACAGGTGGGTCTAACCAGTCTGATGACTCTGACAGCAGCTCCACCAGCCTCTCCTGTAGACAAAGCCCTGTCCACAAGTAAGTGTGTGTGTGTGTGTGTGCACGTGAGGGGGTTTAGACTTTTTGATACAGTTTCCGACACATTTACCTGTAGACACAGTATAATTTTTCTAAGATAACTCCCCCTCCCCTCAACCCCATCCACCCCTCTCCCAGAGCAATCAATAAAAGGAGGAATAGGAGCTTCTCTGACTCTTTAAGCACCAGCTCATCCTATGCTGGCCCCTCCCACTCTCCTAACGAGCCAATCAAAGGTAGATTTGCACTGACAGATGAAATCACTTCCTGCATTTCACCTGTTCTGATGACCACCACCACCGCCACTCCTTCCTGTCCCCTTGACTCACTTCCTGTCTGTCTGTCCGCCAGGCATGGCTGGGACGCTGAGAGCAGCCTCTGGTGGACCCTGCGCCCCTGTGTTCGTCCAGACCCCTGCCTCAGACAGGACCCCTCACTGCCTCTCCAGCTCATCTGGTCCCAGCAGCACCTCCACCTCCAGCAGCAGTCTCTGTGAGTAGAGCTGCACAGGAGGAACACTGTGGGCCCAGTGTGTGTATTCCTGCACTGGAATGTTGTTTTTCACGGCGAGACATAAAAGCACGAGAGTTTACAGTGTCTCTTCCCTCTTCTGTATTTAGTTATGAGCGTACCTGCAACATGGCGCACGCGGCGTTCTTTTGTTGCTGCTGTCAACAAAGCTGTTCTGGACCTCCTTCTTATCTCCTTATTCACTATCGGTCAGTGGAACGCTCAACCTCTCCAATCTTTACATTCAGACAGGGGCGTAGGTTTTATTATGTCTCCCACTTTTTGAAAATGGCAAATCACTGTTTTTATTAAGAAAATACAGTAAAGGACTGCATAAAAAATGCTGTCCCACCCACATTTGAAAACAAACATGCACCCCTGCATTCAGGAATCCTATGGCCAAACCATCATTTTCAACAATGTACTACTTACACATTAGATTGAATTCAACACTAACACTTCCCTTCTCTCTCCCTCATCACCAGGATTGTGGTACATGTACCCAGTACTGACTTACGTGTTGACTCTGCCTCTGATGGTTACGGTAGGTCCAGATACAGGCATGGTAGGCTCTCTGTCTGCATCTATGGTTCTCCTACCCACCAGATTGGAAGATAAATGTATCTTCTCCCTACAGGATGGAACCATCTCTAGAAATCTCCCTGTTACTGATTTCCACTCTAGAAAACCAACTCACCAACATTCTGGTGAGGCAGACTCCACCACACATAAGACAAACCCAGGATAGATTTGACAGATTCTCATTTAACTAGTTTCTTTGTCTAACCTCTTGTTTATGTGTGCATGTGTGTTAAAGACACAAATGGAACTCCTGCAACAAAAAGCTTTTGAGGTACGAAAACTGACAATCTTGAATGTCTTGAGGGCTTGTCTGCCCGATTTTCGATGGACTGTTTATTAAGGGAGCTAGAAGGTGTCTGGTCTTTCTGAGAGTGTATGTGTTTCTCCTGCAGAGAGACCGTGAACTTCAGAAGGTGCAATACCTTTCAGAGGTAGGGGAACTGCACAGCTTTCTGTCTGCGTCATTCCTTTTGATCTGTTCTATATCTTCATAACCAAATGTTTTGGCTCTAATTTTACAGTGGCTGCAGACTGATGTGAAGGATATCAGAATTAGACTTGAGAAGTGAGTCTCCTACATGTTTGTGCATGTGTGTGTGTGTGCGCTCGTGCATATATGTGTGTGCATGTGAGTTCATTTCCAAGCTGCAAAATGTGATTTCTGCTTATTAATCCAGTTTAGGAAACTAAAGATTTGATTGAGTTGCATGGTGTTTTGTGTAGGCTGGACACAGACCTTAATCGACAGATGTCAGACATCCATTCCATTACCACAAGACTACAACAGAGGATGGAGGAATGGGAAATCAACACTGTCAAGGTACAGAACACACACACTCATACAACCTGAATTTTAACAGATCAAAAATGTTACAATGTTATACTTGAGATAAGATGTTTGTTAATGTTAACTCCTCCTTTTCGGTGTGTTCTGCAGCTCCAGCAGGCCCAAATGTCCTTGACTCCCCCAGGCCCTGCCTCTTCTCCCACCAGCAGCATCACCCCTGAACTGGAGAAAGAGCTGGACAAGTGGCTCTCCAGAAGAACCAACCAGGTAACAGGTTTCAGAAGGGTTGGGAGGAGGGAATTGAACCTGGGTTTACCTGATAGAAAGTACAGGACTCTAATCAGACGGGACATAGCGCACATTTTGTTCTAAAATATTAACGTTTGTTTTTGAACAGCATCGTCACATGCAGCCCAATTGCCAGGATTGTGTTCGATCACAGGCCGACAAAATGGCTGACTTTGCCATTGAGTCCCAAGGTTTGTGATGTCACTGTTGCCTCAGCATCCAGTTGTGTTTGTCCATCTCATGTCTTCACACCATTGCGTGCTTGTCTCTGCGTTTAGGTGCCAGTGTCTTACAGGCCTCTGAGACCTACCAGAAACATTCCACATGTTTGAAGTTCTTTGGCATTCCTCTGTTTTATTCTTCTGAGTCCCCTCGGACAGTCCTTCAGGTACCTACTCACCTCTCCTTCTCTCCATCTTTCTGGTCTGTCCCTCTTTAAGTATTGTCTGCTAGTCTGCTGCTTGTCTAAAATACATATTTTGCCATTTTCATTCTACTTGCTTCAACCCCGCCCTGTTGTCTCTTTCCCTCAGGGTAACCATGTGATGAAGCCTGGATGCTGCTGGCCTATGCTAGGGTCTCAGGGCTTTTTGGCAATGTCCCTGTCTCACCCAATCGCAATTAGCCACGTCACTCTTGACCACCTCCCTCGCTACAACCACCCGACCGGCGAGATCCACAGCGCCCCCAAGGACTTCCTGGTCTACGTGAGTGTGCTTTCAGAGAACTTTCAGAAACGTTAACAATGTGGCATGAAACACAAAGCTGATGTCTTGCTCCCTTTGTTCACTCTCTCAGGGCACGTCTGTTGAAGGTGGAGAAAAGACTCTTCTAGGAACTTTCACGTACGACAAGGATGGAGACTCCAGCCAGACTTTCCAGATTCCTGTTAGTAACACCACACCGAAAAAACTGCATGTCACAGAATACAAGTAACGTTTATGTGAAAGGATTCGTATGATTTATCTACGATAGCCTTGAGAGTTTAGGGCTGGTTTAGGTGCAGTTCTATTGGCTTATGTGAACCCCTTTATTACACAGGTCATTTGTAAAAAGGGCTGTAGAAATCTGATTTGATGTAAACCTATGATTTAACTATACTCCGTCCTCCTCCATCTTCTCTCAGAGCGCTGACGGTACAGTGTATCATTCTGTGGAGCTGCGTGTCCTCAGTAACTGGGGCAACGAGGAGTACACCTGCCTGTACCGCTTCCGTGTACATGGTCAGACCCCCCACAGCTCCTGAGCCCCCCTGCCTGCCACGCCCCATCACACCATGTCTTGCCTCAGTATATTTTTGCTAAAAAAAGAAATAAACATTATTACAAAAACTTTCAAATTAAGATTTCATTCTGTGGAAATCAGATGTGGACTTGATCTTGTGTCTTGCTACTCCTTAAGCATTGTCTGGGTATAGGTCTGTTCTAGGTCGAAACCCGCTGCTGCTTCAAAAATGGTAACTCCCCCGGAAGTTTTGTGAAAGACCTTGCACCCCTCACCCCTGTACCCTCCAAAAAGTGTTTATGTGAATATTTTTGAATTTATATATATTTATACTTTGCTTGAGTCCATCATATAAACAATTTCACAAATGTACCCCACAAGTCAAAATACACATCTTCAGAGTGGTACAAACATGGTTTTTTGTGTGTGTGTGTACCGTTATTTGGTATAGGCCTATTGAGGAATAAAAATAATTCGACAAATGGTATTTAAGATGTATTTGTCATTCAGTTCACACATCTGTAGGTTGGTGGGCCTTTCATGAAGGGTGCAGGTAAGCTATGTGTAGTGTTTTTATATTGACAAAACAATCAAAATATGCCTAAAGTTCGTTTGACGAAAGGTAAAACGGACAGTGGATTAATATGAAAATAACTTGCTGTAATTGCGATTATTGGACTCCGTTTGGGTTAAAGTAGGCTACAACAAGAACGGTCAACATTAATTTATTAATAAAACCTACTTAATAATATTAATCAAATACATTCGGCCTTTTATGCTCAAACTAAATGTTGAATACCCCCCTCCCCACGTGATAATTGCTTACCTACATTTTTACACAAAAAAACCCCCACAATTGTAGAAAATCTCTGCCATTATAATTCTATATATTCTTTTATACATTTTTTAAATTTGTATTTAAAGTTGTTTTTTTCATGCCAGTGTTTGTTTTTAGGTCGTGGTCTTTAATAGTAGCCAAACTAAATATTCTATTGGTCATTAGAATGTGGGTCATAGATTTAACCATCGAAAGAACCGTAACCGGATGTTTGGAGTGATTTCTAACTGGCTTGGTAATTATCCACGTTTGTAATGTCGGACTGGGAGGATGATTATGATGGAGACGGTATCGCAATCAAGAAGTCTGTACCTGGGAACACAGCACCTTTGAAAGAATGCAAATCTTTGAACAACGGCAAGGAGAACATTTGTGGTGGTGTGAGAAATTACGGTGGGATTGGAGCGCCACGAGGACCGCCAGCAGATCGTAACGGTCCTCAGTACCAAAAGGACCGCATGTTCTCAAGGGATCATGATTCTGATAGAGGCCGCGGACCGGGTCCGTGTGGTAACGCGACTGACCGGTCGGGTTCCACACCGGTAACTTTTGCAGTGGAAAACTCCTTTATTGGCAGGGTAATAGGTATGTTCAGACAGAAAGAGCAAAGTAGCATGCTAACAATGTTAAGAGTTAATTGATGTTACCACACGTCACGTGCAGTTAAATGCCTGACTCAATATAACAGGTCGCGGCGGAGCCAAAATACGTGAACTTGAAGAAAGTACTGGTGCAAGAATAAAGGTGAAGTAGCTAGCTAGAAAACTAACATGCTATATTTAATCACCCGAGGCTATGTTTAGCTGAACTCTAGTTTAACATATTTTGATCATTTTTGTAGATCAACAAAGGGGACTATGAGGGAGAAGTGCTCATCTTTGGAAACAGTGATGTTCAACAAAAGGCTAAAGAGATGATTGAGGAGCTGATGTCAGGCGGCGGCTCTGGCTTCCACAGTGGTAAGATTACACTAGCAGCGTATACTTTTCTCTGTTATTGGTTAACCAGGATCTAAGCTTGGCCATGTTCACAGCTGTTAGTGAAGGTTGTTTGACCTCTGTCAGGCCCTGGAAGGAGTGGTGAGCATGGAGGTGGCCGTGGTGGTGGTGGTGGTGGTGGTGGTGGAGGAGGAGGTAGAAATGGCTCCTGCTGGTCAGCGTCAGCATTGCAGGCAGCTGACGTCCCACCCCCCCAGGCCATCGACTGGAACTCCATGAGAGAGAACAGGGAGAAATACGAGCAGATGAAGTGGCAGGGTATTTACAGCACACACACACACACACTCAAGAGAGCTTGGACATGGGCAGGGGAAATGGGGCACACCAGTATTAACTTTTTTTTTATCTGTAAAAGTAAAGTACATTTGTTTGAGGTTTCAGCCTTAAGCTAACTTCATGGGGATATCAATTATGAACGACATCCAGTCTTTGACAATATGTGTGTTCTGTGTTTGCGAAATGTGTTCTGATGTGGTACCAAAACAAACATGGCAAAAAAAAATATAGTATTCCACCCACAATGTAGGGTGATACATTTAACAACATACTGGCAGAAGAAGCTATAAAAGTGATATCTTCCGGAGCTCTGTCCGGAAGGCAGTGTGCAAACTAGTCAGTTTAGATGTTATGCCGCTTGACTGTATCCTTTGCTATTGTTTCTTAATGGTTGTAGACCTCCCGCCCCTGAAGAAGGACTTCTACATTGAGGCAGACGGCGTAGCCAAACGCACTGCAGAGGAAGTAGATGAGTGGAGGTGAGTGCTGTGTTTCCTCAAGGTTTTTTTTCTCCAGCAGCGGGGAGAAGAACAAATGTAGGGTCACCTGGCACCCAACCTGATGGCCTGTGCTTAGTCTTTTGTTTCCTATCCTTAGCTTAGCCACAGTGACACCCTTTTCAGAGTCGTACTATCGTCCTCACCGAGATAAGATATTTATCTTCTGGGAGAAATGTTTGAATATACTCAGCTGATGATGTGAGCCGAGGAGAAAGTGCTTTGTTGTACTTGTGCTGCTTTTTTTAATGAAGTTGTCATGACTTTGCGAGGGATCGACAACCTTTCACTGTTCTAGTTGCTTGTCCTCCGAGTGGAGAAGGCACACTGGAGTGGGGAAGGAGGGAAGATTATTATTTTTATTTTTTTACCGCAGATGTACTTTGTGCTTTTACCCCTGAAGATCACTGAAGGGACCTAAAGAAGCACACGCACCTTGAACACACTATAACAAACTTTCCAATATGTTTCTTGGCAGATGTTCACATTTTCAGGAGGAGGGTTGAGTACTTGCAATGCACTCTCACAACATGACTTGTGAGGATATTCTGTTGCAAAGATTGTCCAATAGAGGGCGCCTTTGACCTTACTGCCATCTAACTATAAAGGCAGGAATCCCTGAATGTCTGTGGCTTGATTATCTCGAGAACCGGGCACAGGGTGAAGTTGAAATGTCAGGTGTATAGCTCAGGACCCAAGGACGTGCAGTTTTGTGAAAACCTTGTTGAGCTGCACTAAGCGATGGTGCTATGGATCTGGCGAGCAAGAACACTGTTCTTGCATATTCAGCCGACTCAAGTCAGCAGTACGCTGCCAACAAGCCTCCCTGGCTTTGTGGGCCACCCCAATGTAAGGTTTAACCGTTAACCTGTCTTTAAACTCATCATATCCTGCCCGTGTCAACGTCTATTCTTCTGGGGACGTAGCTTGAGCCATTATGTATTAACTCCCAACGCGCCCCTGTAATGCAAACACGAATCTCAATCACTTTTTATATTCTTTGGAATAGTATTTGTAATATTTATAATTCAAGACAATTCAGATAGGACTGAGATTGTACTCTGTATCTTGTACCTGTATTGTATTTGTCAATTTCAGTACACCCATATTAGGATCACAATCATATTGTACTGTAGGATCCTGTTTTGATGGTTTGTTTATGTCAAATGCCTGGCATATGTGGCGTTAGTCATATCAGTCACGGCCAATCCTGTCCCCTCCACCCCCCCCATAGGAAGCAGAATAACAACATATTTGTTGACGATCTGAAGGAGGAGGGCGACAAGCGTCTCTTCCCCAATCCCGTGCAGACCTTCCTGGAGGCCTTCCTACACTATCCCGGAATCATGGAGAACATTGACCGCGTGGGCTTCGCCAAACCAACCCCCATCCAGGTATGTTGGGTGGCCGGGTTCTGCTATGTAACCTCCTGCTCCTAGTTGGTTAGTGTATCACATCAGACGGCGATGAGCAGATCTCAAGCACAAGCTCCACCAGGACCCTTGATGATAAACTGAACAAAAAGTTTGGAACTTTCTATACCTGTCTAAATGTTTACACCCTGTGTGCTTATGCAAGGAAATATAGGCCCACCTGTGAAATTATAAAGACTTTACAGTCAATACAGTGACTTTCGATTGGTCCTCTCTTTACAAAATCCAATGACATTTTTTAAAATGTAGATTGTGAATTTGGTGTGACCAAGTCCATAACCATGTGTGACTGTTTAATCTCTTTGGAAACACCCTACCAACGATAGCCTTGGTTCCAGTAGCACTTTCGGTATCTTTTTGGATTTCATGTCAATGAAACGAGGAAGGAATACAACATTTTCTTTGAAGATATTTATATACCGCTATTTTCTCCTGAGCACATATGTTCATTGTCATTCACGCCACTTAGTTTTTTCAACACTCTACAGAGAGGATGGGTGTTTACAGCTTGATTTTCTTGTGTGAACTACCTGGGCCAGACATGGCCATCTAGCAGACCTGCTAACAGACAGCTCCATGTGGTTCCTGGAGCACCTGCAGCATACGGAGTGGACATGAAATCTCTTTGGTTCAGGACTGTATGTCGAGTCTCCAAGGGTAAAGCCCCCCACAGTAAGGATGTGGTGTCTATATCCAGAGCAGTAATGACATCATATACCTTAAAGCCACGGTTATTTAATTGTATTCTGGCACCTGAGCACGTAGTGAGGCACCCATCACCAGATAGCTAAACACTATAACCTGACTGAAGTAGCGCTAGGTAGCTCCAATGACGAGGAAGCAAAAAGGCTGTTATCAACGTGCACTTGTACGACCGTTAATTGAAGGTACAGCGTTTTCTTTACGTCAAGTTGTGTCTGATAGTGAAAAAACAATGCTTTTCCAAGGCTTACACAGGCAGATGGAGCCACATAAACAGAGAGATCTTGAACCTAGCTCGCCGAAAAATGGTTGCTAACTTCCAAACTGATCAAAAGACCAACAACAATGTGACTTTAAACAACCAATGGGAACACAAACATCCAAATGAAGAGGAATAAGCGGGATTCTACTTACTGGCCTACGGGAGATGCCAGAACATTTAAACAGCATGAATGCATGAAACATTACAAATAGGTTCAATTAAAACATAGTATTTATTGCACAAGTAAATCAGTGTAATATACAGTACAATATAGCGAGGAAGCTGACCTCGTCACTTGCGAATTTGCCTTTCAGCGGTAGTAGTTGCTCTAGTTAATTTTTTAGTTAATTAGGTTGGTCTTTCTCTTTTGGCTATCCAGTCGATGCAAATGATGTACGTATGCTGTGAAACTAAACGGGTCCGAGGCAGGCTTACTGCCAGGCTTTAGCCTGTGTTGCTGCTGAACCAGATCTTCCTGTTACACTGACCCAACGGGAGAACGATGATTCACCACAAACTTTCCGACATGATTCTATGACTAACATCAGTCCAAAAATGTAGAAAATCGATTTAAACAAATGGTAAATGTAATAAATCATGCAATGCTTAATGATAAGTGAAGTCTATTTTATTTATCCCACTTGGGCAAATTTGTTTGTAGACGGGTATTAAAATAATTTGACTGTCAGAATTAAAACCCTCCAGACTGGCTACCATATTACCCCTCACATGACATTAGCCCCGATTGATTTGTTAGGTTAATTCAAGTCAGGTTTAGGACTTCAATCCCAGCTATTTTAAACAGGCTTCATGGAACAGGTCCAAATGGAAGGTATATTTGAACAAACTTAGAAGCACTTTTCTGAAAGTTGCTTTCCAAAAATGTCTCTCTCGCCCTGCTCTCTGCCCCTGCTGATTGGCTGCTGTGCCCCCTGTGTTGCCAGTCCCAGGCATGGCCAGTGGCGCTGAGGGGAGACGACCTGATCGGCATCGCCCAGACGGGCACAGGGAAGACCCTGGCCTATCTGCTGCCTGGCTTCATCCACATGGATGGTCAGCCCGTGTAAGTCCACATCCAATCACCACAGCCCTGTACGTGGTTGTAGACGGCAGATCGGACACACGTTGTAGAGAGATAAACAGAGACGCTAGTCTCGTTGGGAAAGACTTCCATCGCAACCATTATAAATTAAGTGACCATTTGAAAAAGTTAAAAACCTATACTTGGTAGTTTGACTTGTTTCAAATGAAATGTGAAGTCAGCAGTTGTCTGAACGTGTGTGTGTGTGTGTGTGTGTACACTCCCAGACGCAGGAACAGGCAGGATGGTCCAGGCATGCTGGTGCTGACCCCCACCAGAGAGCTGGCCCTGCAGATCGAGGCAGAGTGTAACAAGTACAGCTACAAAGGCTTCAAGAGGTGCCGATGACATCCTCACCCCTGTCACACACACACACACCCACGGCCCCACATCCATGCAACTCTCACACCAGTCACCGACACAGTTGGGTCACGCAGATAAAGGCACAGACATCAAGAGAGCAGTGTGTTTTTGATCTCGCTCTTGTTCCTCCCCCCTTTAGTGTTTGTATCTATGGAGGTGGGGACCGCAGGGCTCAGATCAAGCTGGTGGCTGGCGGGGTGGACATAGTCATCGCCACTCCCGGCCGCCTCAACGACCTGCAGATGAACGAGCTTATTAACCTGCGCTCCGTCACCTACCTGGTGAGCTCCATTCCAGCAATGAAGTGTGTGTGCGTGCGTGTGTGTTTTACCATCCCTCTCCGTGGCCAGGTGCTGGATGAGGCAGACCGGATGCTGGACATGGGCTTTGAGCCCCAGATCATGAAGATCCTGCTGGACATCCGTCCAGACAGACAAACCTTTATGACCAGGTACCAGCACCAGGACGTACCCAGGCACTGCCCTTTATCACAAGATGACCTTATAGATTGGCCCCCGCCCCCCGTACATGCCCTGATCTCTTCTCTCCAATTGGCTGTTCCAGTGCCACCTGGCCCCAAGGTGTAAGGCGATTAGCCAAGTCGTACCTCAAGAACCCCATGATGGTATACGTGGGGACGCTGGACCTGGCTGTGAGTGGAAGCCTAAGCATTCACTACCTTACTCCTCCAGACGCACACACACACACACACTATACACTCCCAACCAAAACGCTCACTCTTACTTTTATCTGTTCCCATATGGTTGCAAAATTCTGTTAATTTAATTTAATTGCAGCATAATCTTGGTTATAACAACCAGATTGAATGCACACGACAGCAGGACTGTTGAAGCCACACCTGTGCATTTGAGCCCAAGAACTACATCCATTTTCCTTTCAATTAAATAATCGATTTAAAGTTCTACTCACAAATACATCAAAATCTTTATGTAATTTTTCTGCTTATATAAACAAATATTTATATTTATGTATACAGTATAAATCACCCGAAATGTCTAATATTTCCTGGCTTAACTTGGTAACTTCCCATTGAAAGTTTCAGGAAATGTTCCGCCCAACCCTAGTTTCCAACACAGACACTAACGTTGCTCTCTGTCTCTCTGGCACACTCTAACCCTGTCTTCATCTCTCCTACCCTCTCCTCCCCTCTCCTGCCCTCCCCTCTGATCCCCTCTCTCATCCCCTCCTCTCCTCCTCTCCCTCTCTCCCTCTTTCTCCCCTCCCCTCTCCCCTTCTCTCATCCCATCCCCTCTCTCCTTCCCTCTCCCCAGGCAGTGAACACAGTTCACCAGACAGTCCTGTTTGTCCAGGAGGAGGAGAAGAAGGCCTACGTCTTTGACTTCATCCACAACATGGAGCCCGAGGACAAAGTTCTCATCTTTGTGGGCAAGAAGCTTCTGTGAGTAGACAGTTCCACTCTAGAAAACAATACCAGCACACCCTAAAGAAATACCAGCACACCCTAAAGAAATACCATTCATTAGAGATGACTCATGAAATGTATGCAAGGTAAATGCAATCTTACTTGGCTGTATGTCAGATTTTTTCACCTGGTGAAGCAGGAAGGGGATTTCCAAAGCCACACCACACCACATCAACGGTGCTTTCCATCCATAATCACATTAACCACTTCTCAAATCCACGCCCATCGTTTCAATTTGGTGTGGGTTTGCGCTGAAGATTACTTTTGACTAGGGCTGTCAAGCGATTAAAATATTTAATCGCATTATTTCATATGATTAATCGCAAAATGTTATAATAACATTAAAAGGGTGTACTTAAAAACGTAAAATAGGCCTAACTGGATGATAATGTCCATATAACAAGTTCAGATGGAACACAACTTAAATTGTTAGAGATTTCTTTCTCTCACAAACTATACTGCTGTATAATAAATATCCGCAAAATTAGACTTGTCTGCCATACCGAGCGAATGCTGCTGCTGCTACTGCTAACGCTGCTGCTGCTGCTAGCTCTGTGTTTTGCTTGCATGTGATCAACTTTGACAGCCCTAGTTTTGACACGTTTTAGTTGACGCTTTGTTTCTTCATAGTGTGTGTGTGTGTGTGTGTGTGTGTGTCACATTGCAGGGCCGATGACCTCTCCAGCGATCTGTGTCTACGGGGCCTGGCTGTGCAGAGTCTCCATGGCGACAGGGAGCAGTGTGACAGGGAGGAGGCTCTAAAGGACTTCAAAGAGAGTATGGCATTGGCTTCTGTTTAGCTTTTGGGTTCAGGGTGCAATAGCATATGTACATGAGGAGGGTGTGTGTGTGTGTGGTGGGGGGGTTGCCCACTGTGTGTGTATTTGTACGATTGTGTGTGTTAACAGGTCGTGTCCGCATCCTGGTGGCGACAGACCTGGCGTCCCGAGGTCTGGACGTCCACGACATTACCCACGTCTTCAACTACGACTTCCCGCGGAACATTGAGGAGTATGTTCATCGCGTGGGCCGCACAGGTCGCGCCGGGTAAGTGTGTGTTTGTGCGTCTATCTCCTCATAGTTGTATCTGCTGAACACCTTCCAGTTGTCTGCAGTGGCTCTATCTGTGTTTTGTATGATTGTTAATTAGCCTGGGAACCAGATGAATCTGTGAGCTCACGTCTTTTTAAGAGGTCTGGCCACTCCCATTCAAACACATTTCCACCCAGTCTGAAAAGTGCCTGGCCAATCATAACCGTTGATCTAATATGGGGCGGGCTTGATACAAAAACTGTACACAGAAGCGCTCTTGAGGCACTTTCCTCAACAACCAAGATTACATTTTATTGTTCTGTTTACACCCTTAGATAAACTGAGAGGTTCCAGACTAGTTGCTAATTGGTCAGGCAATGCCAGGTTAGTTGTTAATGGTTCCACTCAATCTCCCCCCACACACACACACATACAAAGGCGCTCTGGGGCTTCCATCACCCTGGTTACAAGAGGAGACTGGAGGATGGCCTCTGAGCTGATCCCCATCCTGGAACGATCTGGACAGGTAGGGGACACGTGACGGGGCTGGCTCTGTCTCTCTGACACACACAGCACTTACTTCCACTAAGTGCAGTTAGTCCCATTAAAAACCTTTGTGATTTTGCTGTGTAGGACGTCCCAGAGGAGCTTGTGCTTATGGCAGAGAGATACGAGAAGCACAAGAGAGAGAAGGACATGTACGGAGGAGGAGGAGGAGGAGGGAGAGGAGGAGGAGGGAGAGGAGGAGGAGGGAGAGACGGAGGAGGGAGAGACGGAGGAGGGAGGAGAGGAGGAGGAGGGAGAGACAGAGGAGAGTCAAATTGGAGGTTCTAACCACGTCAGGTACACCAACACTCCCATGCAAACGGCACACCCATACTGATTATAGCAGCCAAGCCATGGAGCATCATCCTGTCACAGTGCAACGCAGTTGACATTTGCAGTCATGGGTGAAGTAAAGGGATAGGTGTTATTTTTAACACTGCACTATTGGGTACTCGCCCTGCTCAATGAGATATGATCAGAAGTGTTTCAACACAAGTGTTTTATATGTATCGTCTTTAAATGCGATCTTCTTCTTCAGGAAGAAGCCGTTTCTGGAAGTTCTGGAACCTCTGGTGTTCTGATTGTCTTTTGTGTGTGTTCATTTGGTTTTGTTTGCTGTGTTTTTATAAATAACAAGCAGTTTTGTTTTTGAGTGTGTTTAAAAGACAATTTATTTGTTGGCGAGTTGCCGTTGCCATGTATCATCTATGAGGAAAAGTTCAAATTTAAACAAATTAATTTCCTTACATAACTAACCATTTTTACTTGCTATGATTTGTGCTGTCATCACATGGTCTCTTAGTGCCTTACCGGAGGGAAACTGCGTGTTCTTGTCCACACATTTGTTCATGTAATGGCTTGAATTCCTGTTATACAACCCAATGATCTCAAGCTCTTTACTTAATTAAACACAATACAATCAACAAAGTTTGTCATTTTGTTGTCCTAAAACCGAACTGAGCGCAAACTTCTCTTTTTAAATGCAATACAACTAAGGACAGTGTCATCTGCTTTTCCTCTGAGAATTTGTCCATATGGAGGTAAATGAAGAAAGGATATTGTAGACTATTTTAAACTTTAATTTCTGCTCTTAAAATTGCTTTCAAACTACTTGGATTCTACCCTTCGCCCGATCTGTTTTGCACAGACGCGTAACTTGGGGGCAAATGACCCATATTGTCTCAAGTCTTCATGGAGGAAGACTGAATACCTCCATGGATGAAGTTTGAAGATGTAAGGAGTCCTGGTGAGTACCCCTCTGTCTGGCCATTTACTGTGCTCCTATTCATATTTCAACACAAAGCCTGGCCCTCCTAGGGCCTGTGTCTGGAGAGGAGATGTAAGGGTGGTTCACTCGTTTAACCATGACTATATGGATCAATGAAAGACACTGTCGTAGAAACGGACGTCCGTGGGAAGGCAGCAAAAAGTAGTCGGAGACAGAATATCTTTCAACAGCTGAAGGCAGCTCGTTGGTTTATTTTGGCATGGCACATGTGCATTCACAAACATATACGGAAAAGACGACTCTTAATGTCCCCACATTTACGTATTATAGACTAAATGAGGAGAATCCCCCCGCCCTGCAGAATACAATGACGGCATCATCTTAGAAAGTTCTAGAATGGCTCCTTAACCCATCTTTCTTACCCCTACCCCGGCGTGCACAGTGTTTTGGCTAAATAAGGTTGTTGATGAACTTCTCTACAGCTGAGAAGCCCATTTCCACTGACCCCCTCCTACGATGTCCTATCTTCAACTTTCAACTTTCTTGTTAAGACAGGCTCATACTGTTGATGAATTTAACAGTGCTTAGGTGTTAACTACACTTCTTTGTTTTGCCTCGCTGTCCCATAATCTATTTCCTACCACAACCTTTCATCTTCATTCATACAACTCCCACACAATTGGCTTACTGTTTGTTTAGAATGCCCTCAGGCTGATTAGACGAGACATCCTGTAATGTCTATTTCTAGAGAAACGAAACTAGGTATTGGAAACGAAACTAGAAACGGTACTAGGTAGTGCCTAAAAATAACACCTTCACTACACTATACAAGGTGTAGGAATATAAAGCCCCTCTATGATGTTGATGCATATTTGTGTGTCCTGTAACATACCAGTAAAATCTGAAAAGCTTGCTTCAGGTGTGCCTGATGCTGCGTTACAGAATACTGAACACACTGGATTTTCATTAGGATTTTACTTATTTCTGTTGTAGTTAAAACATATATTTAAACAACTGTTAGAAGAAAACGCTTCCTTACAATCTTATACATAATTGGCAATCTTTAAATGTAACAACTGTAATTGAATTCTCACACCTTGAAGATAGGGAAGCCGTTATTGCGTTCATCAGAAATACACCGGGCCAGCATTTCACAGCTCTTGCGGTCGGTACCAGTTAACAGGTTCTGGGTGGGGATGAAGAAGTTGGGCAGGTTTCTGTCCTTCAGACGGCTCTCAAAGTCCTCCAACAACAGCTGGAAACAGGGACTCAAGGTGCTGGCCTCCCACTCGCTGTCCCTGGTCCTGGTGCAGCAGGCGTGGAGGAGAGTGGTCTTGGCGTGGTAGGAGCAGAACTTGGACAGTGAAGGGTTTTTCTCTTTCAAGAGGCTCAACAGGTGCTTCAGCAGTTTCAGACAATCTTTTCTATGAAGGGAACAGACTACTTTTATTATGTAGCCGAGTCTACCGGATTCGCGCTTATTCAGACATACAGTCCATTTAAGAACTATTGGCCTGCCTACCTGCAGCAGGGAGTTCCTTTCGCCTCGCAGCAGGTCTTCTGGGATCCGTGGTTCTTCAGGATGGACTTCTCCACGTGTGAAAAGGAGATGCGCCACGCATCTGTGCGACATATAGAAACATAGTCTTACAAGATAATGTTACTTTCCATACTGTCACAGGCTTATTACGTAGTCTATAGTCAACACAGCAATTCATTAACATGCTGTAGCAAAACATTTATCGACTATTTAGTCGCTGTCGCCTTGAAAATGGGTAACGTTTCTGCACGTATAAATAGCCTACATTGCACTAAGCTTTTATGATTCATACAATTTCAGCATAGGCTACCTTTGGCAACGATGCCCTCTCGTTCCACGGTTCCTTTTCCCTCATACTTGGGAACAAGATAGTAAGGTTCCCTTTTGTAATTTTGTTTTACTTTGGTCCCGAGCCATCCACCAATACAGAGGCCGCCTTCGGTGAATGAAGGCCAGCTAGTCTGGACTTCAAGACTTAAAACAACGTCAAGGGATATAGCCGTTCTCATCCCCGTTATCTGTAAAGTCACGGCCGGGCAACCCCTTTTTCTTCTTTTCTACATCCACGTCTGGGGGAAAAAATCATAATTAGGTGCAGATATGGCACGCACAAACACCTTATTGCGCTTGACAAAAGTAGGCTATTAACGCACCCTTGATTGATTCCACACACGCCTTAACCTCCTTTCTAAACTCTTTCAGCATGTCAAAGGCTGAAATTGTATAGTCTTCATGCCTAAATCGACTCAGTGGGTGATTCTCGCGTTTGAATTTCGCGCTATAAAATGCTCCATCATCTCCAAACGGCTGAACAGCTACCCGTTTGACTGGAAACGTCAGCATCACGTCAAATTCGTCGGGATTGGAGATCTGGGGGTGGGAATATTAACTTAATTGATTACAAAAGTTCCATAGGAAAATAGACAATTTAGTTGGAAGCTAGTCATGACAGCCATCGTTTAGTATAGTGGGTATAGGCCTACCCACCTTTAAATTCTCATAGTAACTTCCAGTACGCAGGTCTCCTACTTCTTTAAAACATTCAGTTTGTTTTTTCATATGATTCATGATGCGATCTATAATCTCATTGACTTTACGTGCGCTCTCCGATTTATGTGCCGTCTTGATCTTCAGTTTGTCAAGGGTCAAACGAAGTATTGCCCCCAGGATCTTGTGCATCGCGGTCTCCTCCACATTTGGCAACACGGGTCTTTTTCTTATCCGCGCTCAGTTGTGCCACCGGAGCGACCGTTTCAGTCTTGTGTTTCAGATCCACGCTAGTACGTTTTTCTTCACTCTGTTTTTTCTCGAGTTTGCTTTTGGAACTGACAGAAGGAGTTCTTTTTGCATCCTTCACCGAGCTACTAGGAGGACCCTTTGCCCTGTGTGGTGGTGTACCTTTTCCGCTCATCGTAGTTTGAGCTAGTCGTCAGGAAGGTAACTTTAATATAGGCTTGGCGCGTTCGTATGAATGTTATTTTATTTGAACACTCCCCTCACATGCTGTCGTATTTTAAATCAAGTATCAGATTTCCTGTTACGGTCGTATGCACAACAGCTACATCTTGTGGGAATCAAAATTGCTGCACATTCTGAGAAGCTTGGCTAAATTGACGCCAGTAAAGTTTGCATTGTTTCATAAGTGGTAGGCCTATAATAGCCTAAAATTATTTTGGCACATGCAACTTATCAACTTTTGCCACTATAATTCTGTATTCAATGACAACATGCATATGAAATGATACTAATGGTAGTGATTGATATCACTCATACTTCAATAAGCACTGCAAACAAAGCAACATTTTAGTTTAAACATCTTTAATGTTATGAAGGGGCTCCAGCCATTCTAAACACTATAAAGTGCAGCAGATTATGCCAGTTTTCCAGTGCATGTGCAAGGTAGCAAAACGCCAATCAAAGTGCATTAAGAGTCACCAATCAATCTACTTGGTGTCCTCAGAGTAAGACAAATTTGGAGATTTTATCTTTGTTGCTTTTTTAAAGCTATAACATGGTGTGTATACTTTTCAGAAGTTTTGTTCCTATAGGCTGCTATGGCGCTAGTAGGTGCAAACACTAAAAGCCAGACAACAGTGTGAAGTGGCCTAAAACTGCACTCCAGAGAAAGGAGGGCCGTTACCACACCTCTCCAAGGTTACAATATCTCACACACACAGAGAACATGGCCATTCAAACCTTTTTGACAGTAAACGTTCAAAACTAGCAATGTGCTATTACCGCGTAAATAATTACGAATTCAACCAGGTTGAAATGGAGTCAGACTGAAGGCTGTGTTACAGACTCGTTTGGTGTTCTTTCCTCCTGATACTTTTGCGATGCATTGTGATTATTAGCCAGTCTTTGAATATAGAGTTGAAGATGCCAATTGGGGGGTGGGCTTGGGTGACCACGATCCTGCCACGGGTGACTCTGGAGTCGGCAGTATAGCACAACATTCATTTGCTTTTCTGGGCCTTCTGGGCAGACTTGGTGACCTTGCCTGTGGTGGCAGCCTTCTTCTCCACGGCCTTGATCACCCCCACTGCCACGGTCTGGCGCATGTCACGCACTGCAAAGCGACCTGCAGTAGAAGAGGGAGAGACGAGAAGATGACAAAAAAAAAGAGAAAGTCAAATGAACCTCAGCCAACACGTCAACCAGCTCGGTAAAAGTTCCGACCGGACAGCATCAGATTGCCTCGAAAACATCCTTTTCAAATGGCTCTCTAAAAGCACAGGGGAGGTGGGGGAGAGAAGCCCATTCCAACGAGACCCAAGTCTACTCCACCCAGCAGTCACTCACCCAGTGGAGGGTAATCGGAGAAGCTCTCGACACACATGGGCTTCCCCGGGATCATGTCCACGATGGCGGCGTCCCCGGACTTGAGCGCCTTGGGGTTGTCCTCCAGCTTCTTCCCTGAGCGGCGGTCGATCTTCTCCTTGAGCTCGGCGAACTTGCAGGCGATGTGGGCGGTGTGGCAGTCCAGCACGGGGGCATAGCCGGCACTGATCTGGCCTGGGTGGTTGAGGATGATCACCTATGGAGAGGACCCAATGTGGCAGGAATGGAGTCAAAGGTCCTAGAAATGGTTCTGTGACTCTGGATGTGAAAAGAGTAGACAGATATTGAATGGTGGTGGGAGCACCTGTCATCTTGCATTACATCAATGTATCCAAAGGCTTTACTAAGGTTAGAGGTTGTATCTAACAGCCTTGTCAGTCACGTAGCAAGCGACAAGCGTTCATATCCATTCCATCAGCTTTTAAAGTCACATTTTTGGGGGTGACTAAACTAAACCCTCCAACCTCAAACAGTTGTACAAATGGATACCAAAAGTACTAGTAACTGTAAATAGTGTAATGCTTGATGTATAAATAGCAACTGTATGTTCATGTGTAACTAGGTTAGTAAGTTAGTGGTGCCCACCTGAGCAGTGAAGATGGCAGCCTCCTGCGGCGGGTCGTTCTTGCTGTCACCAGCCACGTTGCCACGGCGAATGTCTTTGACGGACACATTTTTACGTTGAAGCCCACGTTGTCTCCAGGCATGGCCTCAGTCAGGGCCTCATGGTGCATCTCCACTGACTTGACCTCAGTGGTCACATTGACCGGGGCAAAGGTCACGATCACTCCAGGCTTCAGGATGCCAGTCTCCACCCGACCCACAGGCACTGTGCCAATACCTGGAGGAAGAGAGAGAGAGAGGTGGATAAGTAAAGTAGGGGGAGCGAAAGAAGCCATTGGAGGGAGAGGCGCCATAGGGGAAATGTGAAGCTCTGGTATAACGGACAATTTTATTCAATCATCCATGTGAAAATGACTGCACCGCTTCAGTCTAGAAGAGCCTCTGAAATATTGCCTTTAGGCCCGGTGGGTAGACCCACCCAAACCCTCAAAACATCCACCACAGCTTCTCTGAATAGTGAAGTGCTCACCTCCGATCTTGTAGACATCCTGCAGCGGCAAGCGGAGGGGCTTGTCCGTGGGGCGGGACGGAGGCTGAATGGCATCAAGGCCTTCCAACAGGGTGACCCCAGACGCATTCCCATCTTTCCTTGTGACCTTCCAGCCCTTAAACCATGTCATCTGTACATGGAAAAGACCAAAGCAATCAGTCAGTTGATAATTGCCAAGTACTTATTTGAATTTAATTCTTGACAAATCTGACTTTTATTACTGAATTTTGGTATTCAAATTCCAGTAATTATTCACACCCATTTTGTGTGTGTGCTCGGGGCTAGCCACAGATGGGTGTGTGTGCTGTACCATGTTGAATGCTTACATTAGGGCTGGCCTCCAGCATGTTGTCTCCGTTCCAGCCTGAGATGGGCACGAAGGCCACCGTGTCTGGGTTGTAGCCGATCTTCTTGATGTAGGTGCTGACTTCCTTGACGATCTCCTCGTAGCGCTTCTGGCTGTAGTTGGGCTCGGTGGAGTCCATCTTGTTGACCCCCACGATGAGCTGCTTGACCCCCAGCGTGTAGGCCAGGAGGGCATGCTCACGGGTCTGGCCGTTCTTGGAGATGCCCGCCTCAAACTCTCCCACGCCAGCTGCTACGATCAGCACGGCACAGTCAGCCTGGAAATAAAGGAAGTTGTTGGCTTGTTAATGGTCGTCAAATCGCCTAGGTTTTGCCATGTGGAAAGTCCTGAATGAATCTTTTTCAGATGTATGTAGATTGGAATGGGCATGTCCGGTGTGTTTCATGGCATTTCATGTTACATGTCCAGTGTGTTTCATGGCATTTCATGTTACATGTCCAGTGTGTTTCATGGCATTTCATGTTACATGTCCAGTGTGTTTCATGTTCTAAAGTGTTTCAGACCTGGGAGGTTCCAGTGATCATGTTCTTGATGAAGTCCCTGTGTCCAGGGGCATCGATGATGGTGACGTAGTACCTTGCTGTCTCAAACTTCCACAGGGAGATGTCAATGGTGATGCCACGCTCCCTTTCAGCTTTCAGCTTATCCAGCACCCAAGCGTACTTAAAGGAGCCCTTCCCCATCTGAGAAAAACAAGGATCACATCATTGTAAATATATGTATAATTGACACAAATTCCAATTGCACATTGAGGACTAATGTAGGTCAAGTCTACTAAACAAAATATGACCTGTTTGGCAAATAAAAGAAACTCCCAAACAAGCTAAACGACTACAAACTCACCTCAGCAGCCTCCTTCTCAAACTTCTCAATGGTCCTCTTGTCGATACCTCCACACTTGTAGATGAGGTGGCCAGTGGTGGTGGACTTGCCCGAGTCCACATGGCCAATCACCACAATGTTGATGTGGACCTTCTCCTTGCCCATGGCTGCGACTGGCTTAGGTGTAATAGAGGCTGTGAAGAACCAGAGAAGTCCATAGAACTGTCAGACAGTGTAATAAAGGACAATGTCAGTCGTTCTTTGCCCATGTGAAAACCTTTGTGGCGGATCCCCGATGCAAGTACTTCTTAGTGTAACTGCAGGGAGGTGTTTTGTCCAGTTAATTGAGCTTTACACCACTGGCACTGAGTCAAATTTGACACACGTTCTTCCTTTTTGTCTCTCCTCATCCGTCCACACTGTCACTGCTCTCGTTCACTCCGCTGACTAGTCCTTCTTAGCCACAGCTCAACTTGATGCCAGACATTGAGACAGCTCATGTCACTGAATATCCTCCCTTTTGTATCCACTTGCTTTAGTCCTTGGTCTGACTCCATTTTGTCATTGATTCTAGCCATTGAGAGTGCAGCAGCCATTTCTTAAGTCAAACTACTGCAGTGAATGCTTGCACAGGTTAGGATAGAATGAATCTAAAAGCCCCCTTGTGACTTTCTATTATATATTTTGTGGAACAACCAATATCGTAGGCTTGAAGTTAGGATTTGGAATTTTGTTGTTGAAAAATATCACTAGGACACTAGCCCTAGACTAGTAGTCTTATTTGTTGGAATAGGTAACGGTTGATTTTATTGTATAGACCTACTTGGTAGGATCGGACCAAGTTACTATTTAGTTAAGAGGCTTGTTCGGATAACTAATTCCAAGTTTAGAACAATAGTTTCACAAGGGCTGTTCATGTTACCTTGCCTAATAACAGTGCGGGCAGTTGTTCAGAATGCATGCACATTTCCATAGTTCATTAGAACATTCACAGGCCTTTGACGAGAAACAAGGGCGGGTGATAAAATTAGCACAAGGGCTGTATAATTCTGTTGTCTGGGGGATTTAGAGAGCTTTCCAATCCCTCCTCCCGCCTTTCCTCTGCCGCCATGATCATATCTTGCTGTTTACGAGACCGTCTGCTTATCAGCGGGTGACTGCGCTTCCAGCATCATTGCAGTACCCATGCCTAACGTATCAACTTATTTCAAATTCAAGCGTGTCTGGTTATTTGCCAGTAATAGCAAATAATAGACTTTAAATCAAGTGAAATTGTATTACAATTCCTACCTGTAAGTAGACGTCGACACGGTGCTGAACCGGAGACTGAGGAGAGTTGCTGATCCGTTTATATTAGACAGGGGGTTATGCAATTGCGCGCAATGCTCTTACCCCCTCCTAGATCATCACAACAAGGGACTGTAAAGAGTTTAGAATTCTCCTGCAATAAGTTTGAACAATGATACAAGTCCCCATCCAACGCTGACGGACTTTATCAGTTAACCATTCAACACGTTTGTCCTATACACTGAAAGGTTTTGCGTTCAGGTCAAGGTGCGTTGAAGAATTCCGATTTGCATAGCAGGTGCAGGTCCGCACTTTAGAGGCGCTCCCTATCTTGGCTTTAGAATTAAGCTCCATTTGGCTTTAAGGTTTGTTCATCACTCCTCTGAAGTGCGTTGGAAGGTTGCGATAAAAAAGACGGACCTCAAATAAGCCAATTTATAGATTTTATTATTACATATTTTACCTCTACATCAGGATTGAATGAAAATAAACATTTATTAAATCAAATGGTTGGTCTTAACAGAATATTAAACAATACAAACGATAAATACGTAATTATTTACTGGAATGTAGGCCGATACACAATGGCTTAAGCATGGAATTATACACTTCATGACAGTAAAGTGACTTGGCATATATACAATTATGTGCAGAAAGTTTCCCTGTCTCTTGTAATATTTTCCTCACATATGCATACATTTAATTAAATTCCCCGTGGTTGATGTGATGATCGAAGTACTAAACTTTCAGGCCAGTTGGCCTACTGGTTTAAGGCACAAGAGGGCAGTGTTTGATCATCAGCAGGAAACTACCGACGCCTATATATTATGGCTTTTTCCATTGTCTTCCTATGTAATGCTGATGGGGAACTACCAAAATTACACTTGGAAGTTAGATGTAAAACATACAATCAAATGACAAGTAAACCAACTGCAAATACAAAAAAACTAAAGAAATATATGTGTACTACTGAGGTTGTTTATAATATTAAGGGCTAGCTATAAAAAAGGCCATCTGATTACATTTAGCAATTCATTGTTTTCAATGTGGATGATTTCATATTCTAACTTGAATTCAAAGGCTTTTTGACTGTCTGTTTGTGCGTATATAAACCTTGATTAGACTGATAAGAGCTTAAGCCTTACAGTATACTCCCATGACTGAAGTATTCACTTGGTAAGCAGGCCGGTCCCCGGACCATGTTGTCGTGGGAATGGGGCTTCTAGACAGCCCAAGGCTGCACCTCGCCTCGGCCAAACACGGTGTAGAAGGCCGCGCCAAACAGGTTGATGCAGGCAGAGATGTAGAACACGGTCTGCCACTCCTCAATAGTGTTCTACGATATAAACATATAGCACTGTTAACCAAACAACCTCCTTTAATCATTCACTACACTAGATGGTGGAGTAGATTATGATTACAAAAGCAATAGTATATGTATAATAATTCTTACATTTTTGGTCAGTGCTCTGGCTATGACTGGTCCAACCATACCAGGTATCGTGGCAAAAGAGTTGGTGATGCCCAACAAAATGCCAGCATATCTGCAATGAGAAACAAGAAGTCAGTGAAAAAAAATCCATCTAAATAGACCGCATGCAGATTGTGCAAACAGTAACGCCGGTGGGCCTTACGAGGGGGCGATGTCGAGGTGGTTGATGTTGAAGCCAGAGGCAGAGAATCCCCCCAGGGAGGAGGAGACGGAGAGAAAGGCCACGGCCAAGGTGTAGTTACAGTCTGTGTACCCAGCAGCCACCAAAAACACCGCTGGACCTAACATACCTGCACACAGGACACATATCAAAAGGGTGAGTGAGCGGTGAACTCACTTCAAATCGACAACGTGTAGCTATGCCAAACTTACGCGAGAGACAGATGGCGTGTGTAAGGGCAAGTGACCTACAATGAGTTTCCCATTCACAGTGGGTATGAAAGAAAAGTGTTGTTGAAAAGTGGAGGTTTGATGTGAACATACACTTTTGTCTGTGTGTCTGTGTATGTATGTGTGCGCATGCATTCATGCTGCTGCTCCTCACCTACGATAGAGAAGGCCTTCCTGACGGTGACGGTGGAGAAACGACAGTTCTCCCTCAGGCGGTCTGCCATCTGGCCCCCCCAGCAGGGCCAGCACGCCACAGCCAATGTAAGGCAGGGCCGACAGGACGCCGTTCTGACAGGGACACGAGCACACGTCACAGCAGCTCCACGTTAGACACATACATGTGCGTGAATCGAATACATGTGTCTGGCGGTGTACCAATAGGGGAGAAGGGTGATGGTGGTGGGGGGGGGATATCCCAAGTAAACCGTACATTCATCTAACAAGTCAGTGTGACAATGCATAGTACAGATCCTTACTACAGTATATGTTTGAGTTGAGCTATTTTAAAATAACCACACTTAACTAATATCACTCTTGTAAATAAGTGTATAAGACTGTCAAAGCGGCACTTTTAAGTGTGTTTCCTGTCTCGGGGTGTCCTTGTATGTTTCTGCAGTTCAAGCCCTCACCTCCTGGATGCTGAAGCCCAGAATGTTGCTCATGTAGGTGGGCAGGAGGGTGAGCAGCGTGTAGAAGGTCCAGTTGTAGGAGAAGTGAGCCACCACGATGGCCCACAGAGGCATGGAGGTCAGGATGGAGCCCCAAGGGATGTGATCCACCGTCGGAGACAGCTACAGCAGGAGACACAACCAAGACGCCAGTTTCAATCTCCTGTTCTTTTATTGATCGTTTGTATTGGTCTTTTGCTTCTCAGTCACCTGAGTGCAATCTTTGTCTAGAAAATGGACATTAAAGATTAAATTGTTCAGTTGACTGCATTCGTGGGTGAGCTAACTTCAGAAACAGTGATCTAATGCCTAGTTAAGTCTGAGGTTGTAATAAATAAACAAATGACTGGCCAATGTCTCAGATGGGTGGTGATGTATCTGTTGTTATGGTTACAAATACAATGTTTTGTTCTTAAACTGGTATCCTTTAACAAGCATTTACTTTGGTACGTTTGTGTTTTATGTTATTTTGTTGGCTTAGTATATTGTTGCAACTTTAAGTGCATTTTAAAGTTTGACATGATTGTATAAAATGATTGTGCAGTAAAGTTTTATGTGTATTGTGACTGCCTGAAGATATGGATTGGAAGGCATCCAATAGGTCAGTCCACTATGAATTTAGAACACTGGCTAATTGGTAACTGAGCTCACGTGTGCAAACAATACGATGACGGGATATGAGTTCTTTCTGCTCCAAATTGTTGTATGGTCACATTAGTCCTTGTGTAGAGGTATTAACTTGACTGAGATGAGACTGAAAAAGACACTAGTTATAATGATGCTCTAAGTCGCTCTGAATAAGTAAATGATAAAACATATGTACTCTGGTAGGCCCTACCTACCTGCCACCCTATCATGCAAACATGAAGTCAAACCAAAAGTGCTACAGCATAATACAACTATATCACATACGTTTTCAGTGTTAACACTGCTGGTATGCTGATTGCCTTACCATATTATGTGTGAACAGTACAACCCGTTCACATAACGCTACATCTGTAGTGGCATACTGCTGCTATAACCCAATCTGCTACAGCTCCATCTACTGTTTCACAATAGTTTGTATGTGTGAGAAGAATGGTCCCTTATCCCTAGCCTAACAATGACCATCTAGCTTAAAGCACAACCCACAACTCAAACATGCAGCTTTTTGGCCCTGCCCAGCACAAACACCAGTCTCGATGGAAGATGTGTGTGAGGAGGCAGTTGGGGCATTGTGAGTGTTTTAGGGACTGAACTCTGTGGATTCCAACAGGACTGAGAATGACTCAATTTCTAGACAAACTTCCTTGACATCTTCACTAAGATCAACTCGCAGCCTACCTCGTTCTTCAGAGAGGAGATGATGTAGCGTTTCTCCTGTTCAGAGATTCGCGGGTGTGTGCTGGGGGTGTTACTGACGAGGAGCACCCATAGGACGAACCACACCAGCCCGACGGCACCTAGACACACACAGTTAGGAACGTTACTTATATTATTTTGGTCACACTGCCTAAATTATGTTTAAGGCAGACTTTTAATGTCCAGTCTATTTGAACCTCTCAGAAAGAGAAAAACAATAAAAGTCTGCAACAACTGCAAGAGTAGACAACTAATTCAGTGTCAAAGTCTACAAGCTGATGCCACAGGAAAGAAATGCTAATTCCAAGTCTAGGAAATGAATAAGCCAACCACGCACATATGCTTTGTCTAGTGCTGAAACATCCAGTTTCACATGTTTAAAAACAAAACAAACAGTGGCCTTACCAAACACATAGAAGACATAGGGCCAGCCGAGGTAGAAGCAGATCTCTGCTGAGAGGGGAAGGGCGATAACAGTCCCCAGCTGAGCACCTGAACAACACCAATGAGAGAGGGATAATGTGTCACACAAAAGAAGACAAAAAACAAAAGTAAGGATATGAACAAATAACTGGTATATCAGTATATACAGACCGGTGACAAAAAAGCTAAAATGACAGGAAACCTAACAAATACAGACGCTTCCAAACAGCACTGCGTCACACAAGCAGTACAATCCTACTGTATCATATTCTGTGGCATGAATACCAATTCTCAGCAGGCCTAGTTGACCCTCGATTATGGATCAAGATTGCTAGAGGAAAAGACCGAAGAGACTTTGGAAAGAGGGTTCATAATATGCGTTCATTTGCCACCTGTCTGTATATATGGCTGCATGTTACCAGTGTATGAAATGGTGAGCAGCCGGCTTCTTTCCATTGGCGGGGCCCAAGAAGACCACATGGCATGCATGGCAGGAAATGTCACTCCCTGTTGGCCAACACAAAAATATTGCAGCGTTTCAGCTTACTACAGCGACAGAAAGGAACAAACAAACAAAAACATATAAATACAACTGGGAGACTTTACAGTTACAAATTCAATGAGCACATCTATACACCTGCACCCCTAAGAAGCATGCTACTGCTATGTCCGCATTCACCTCTCCGATTCCTTCCAATACTCTCACAGCGATAAGGTAGCCAGCGCCCAGGTCAGCAGCCACTGGGGTGAGGAGGGTGAAGATTACAGTTCCCAGGATGCCAAGGCCCAGGAGCCACTTGGCCCCGTACTTGCGTGCCAGGTAACCTCCGGGGACCTGGGTCAGGATGTAACCATAGAAGAAGGATCCCAGGATCCAGCCCTGGGTCTCAGAGTCCCAGTCATACACACTAGCCTGAGAAACAAACACCACACACAACTCTGGGATTTAGCAAATATATAAGTGTGTAATGCATGAACTAGATACACGACTGCCCACAGCCCTGGAAATGACACGGTTACTCACAGTGTGGTTATGTTGTGGCCGTTCGGGGCTAGAGTGTGCAGGGCACACAGAGGAGCTGGTGTTGCCACTGGCGTCAGTATTGTTAAGCATGTCCACCATTGCAACGCTGAGGTTGACCCGAAGGGCATAGGCCACGAAAAAGCCATAACTGGAAAGAAGGGCCAGGCCATAGCGGGATGACCCACATGCTGGGGCTGAGAAGAAGGGATGAGAGGGAAATCTAATGCATTAACAGTTCATCAATTGCAGCTAATGACTGTGGAATCAGTTACTTGTTGGGGGAAGAACTACTGTCTGTAGGCCTTTCACAAATTACTTTCACACAGAAAATGACATTATTACTTGTCCTGCTGTGTTGATCTATGCGTTTTATAACGTTCCATCTGGGTATGATTCCGAAGAATATGTCAGTTACCTTCCGTTTTCTCAATCCCCATTAACGCATAGTGTGATCGTTTTGGGCTCCCTTAAATGGGCCTGAGACTCATACAATACTGTCACATTTGACACATAATAGTCTGAGCCTTTCTAATTTTGACCAGCTAACATTCAAGTGTTGTGACATTAGTGTTATGTGACCACTACGTTAGTCTAGCACTCCCTTACATTACGAACAAATATGTTGGTATATTTTTTAGTTTGTTCAAAATGCACGAACTGGAATGTTATGTTTACGATTTAAAGAGTTGTTCAGTATTAGTTTTGAAGTTGTACTGATGTTTTCTTTCCTCTTGCTAGTAAAATGGTACCCGAAGTAATATGTTACCCTTGAACTTGAAGTGCATTAGATAGTAAAAATAATTGAAGGAGGCTAGTGTGTATAAATAAACTGTATGATTTGTTTAGACATATAGTTAACCAAGCGAAATTCCATGTATGTAGCTAGCAAAGGCGATTTCATATTTTAAGGTTAGCCTGTAGGCTAGTAGCTAGCCACCACTCAGAGATCAGCTGACAAACATAGGATAGGTGTGATGAGTCTCGAGACAGAAACCTCACACAACTCCTAAAAACTGACGCTCGTCGCAAGTTAAAATAGTGCACATGCTAGTTTGCACAAGTTAATGGCTATAGTATATCTAGCTAGCTGGTTAAGTGGCTAGCTACGCTGGCGTGATATATTTATATATTGAACCGTAGGATAGTTGCTACTACTAACCTCTCTCTATGTGTTCATCTTCTCCACTGTGCAACAAGGGTTCTTCTTGATCATCGGTCTCCGTGTCCGTTGCATAGTGCTCCATTGCACAGCAGTGGTCTCAGACACGAGGACAGTAGACTATCGAGATGTCATCCCGTTTTTTATTTGTACTAGATGCTTGTTGTGTCATTCACCTCCAACCTTACTAGCACTAGCCTACTTCACAAGAATCACGAGGAACGCCGGGCCGGAAGTTTACAATGACTGTAGCGAGAGGCGAGTCCACATGATGGCGCTATATGCAACAGAACGAAACTGTTCAGTCCATAGATATAAACACGTTTATATATCTCTGGTTCAGTCAGCAGCCCTATGGAACGGGTTTTAAGGACACTGTTTCGACAGCGCCATTGGGCTGCGCTTCAATACCACCATCTAGTGGTTTAGAGTGTGAATTACAAGTACAGTTCTAACAGTAAACCACCAGATGGCGATGGTAAAGCGCAGCCCTATGGAACAGGTTTTTAAACGCTGAGTTACAGTAATGTTATGTTGTTTTCCATTTGGGAGAGTGTGTCCTTGTATTGGGGGGAGGTGAGCAAGTCATCCTATTTGGGGGGAGTTGACTCGTATTTGGGGGGAGTGTTTTCATTTGGGGGTTGCACTCATATTAGGGAGTGTGTTTTGCACTTCAGGGCCACCGTAGATATATCGTTCTCACCTGTAATCGTAAATATTACTTTACGCGCTGGAGAAGAAGTTGACCACCCGATAGTTTTTTTTTACCCCCCCCTCCCCCCGATTGTCATTGTATAATTCGCACTCTTTATACAACCAAATCAATTCTGTATCTGTAGATCAATTGTTGTAGGGTTTATGCTAATAACAGAAAAACGCATTTTATTCATGACAAATTTATTGAGTGCAAAAGAGTAATTGTAATATTACCATTCAATGACATACACTGACAATAAGGAACAATAACTTGTTGATCTGAAATGTGAAATTGGAGAAAAACACCTGTGAACAGTCCATGCACAGATATAATACTAATTTTGTTAGAGTAGCATTTAGTTAGCTATCTGCACAATACCATTTACAATTTAGATTTTTTTTTACTCTCAAACAGCTAAAGCTCCCAAACATTTTGATATACTCAATTTCAACATAAGTTAGGATATGCAACCATGTTTCCTTCCAACTGTGCTCTGGCTGCATTTCTTCTTTCTCTTTGTAATCCTCTCTCGCCAACACCCAGAATGTCAATTTACATTTCAAAATGTAAACATTTACACTCCCTTCAAGTACAAATTCATGTGTAAAATGCTGGTAATACATATAACTTAAGTACTTATCTTCCTGCTCTTCCACCATTCACTTCTCCTTTCTTCCTTTTATCAGAATTGTTGAATTTCGTACTTTCAAGCTTCCATAACAGTGATCCACACTCTACCAGCCAAAAGCCTTACACACCTGCAACTGAGTGTTTGTGTGTGTGAGAGTGTGTGAGTGTGTGTGTGTGTGAGAGTGTGTCTGTGTATGACCTCAGTCCAGCTCAAGAGTCAACACCAAAGCACATAGCAATTCTACAAAGTACTGTAAGCTACAGTGAATATCTGTCCCTCGGACTTGTCCTGTAATATCTCATGGCCATGTCAACTGTTTTCCTGGCACCATGGACATGAAGTCCCTGGTTTGGTCAATCAAGAAAACAATTGCGATAAAGTGGGGATGGGCATCTTAAACCATTTTACTGTTCTAGTAATCTTACATTCTTTATTTACATTTTCAAAATCTCTCAGATTTATTGTAGGTTTCATTTGAAAATGTTATATTTATATAAAAAGTCTAATCTAGTCTAAGCTATATATTAATGTAGCCTGTCTCAGAGCTCAGACAATTAATAAATGTTATATTATTATTATTAGAGCTTGAAACTAATCCCCATTCAACCATATGCCCATCCCTACTATAAAGACAGTACAGTATCATGATATCCAATATCTCCTGGATAATAATATAATAAAACATGAATCAATAACTCGTTTTCAATCACTGGCCGACATGCCTGCCTCAAAACATATTTAACACATTTAAAAAAAATCAAAGCACATGCAGTTATAAGAAGACTACACATTCTGTATATGATAACAATATCACCTCATGCAGTTTACCAGCAACTGCAACAACTAAATAACAATCACCAAGACTCTGCAGTATATTCACTACTGTTTAAGTATAAGTACACTTGTGGGTTAGGAGTGTGTCATCCAACTTCACTACATCGTATTAAGACAGAACAGAATACTCAAGTTGCCCTAGGCAGCATGTTATAATGCCCTTTTACTTGGTGCTTCCTACTTAGCAGTGTCTTCTAGGTGTCACTGGGGGGCGGGTTGACAGACATACTAAGTGTTTGCCATAACACAGATGGTTTTTAAGTCAAATTGATGGCAGTTCCCTGGGTGAGTTCATGCTCTGAGCCTCATTAGTCATCACTTGGCCTCCTCACGTGCCACGTTGAGCAACCTCAAATAGAGATGCGGAATTAAAATCCCTGATTCCAGCTCCATCTGTCACATTTCCTTCCCTCTTCTCTCTCCTTCGGCTCACAGACAAATCTTTCCGTTTAGAGGTAGTCCGCTAAGACGAGCATAGCCCACAGGGGAAGACAGACCAGCTTGGTTTAGCACAGCCTGGTTCAGCACAGTCCAGCATGCTCCATGTCAGGTCACTTCATGTTACTTTAGCCCGGTTAGATCCAGTCAACACAAGTTCAAGCATATTGGACATAGTGAGATGTAGGTTTAAACGGAGTGAGTTGGGAAGATCCACATTCCAACTGTCCTCAAAGTGTCAGATTGATATGGAGTTTCCATTGTGCTGGTTTGGGGGCAGACTGAGGCCAAGGCTGGGGCTGAGGCCCAGGTTAAGGTTGGCGTGGGTTTTGGAGGTGGTCAGAGTGAGGTCATTGAGGTTGGACTGGAGGTCAGAGGTCACGGCAAGTTCATTGAGGTTCAGGGTGAGGTCGAGAGCGGCGGCCGAAGACTCGTTCAGAGTCATCACTCGTCTAAAGACGAAGTGGAACGGCGTTGACTGGGCTCGGCTGTGGACCTCGGCTTTGATCTTCTGGGGGTACGTGTCGGGGGCCAGCTGCTGGCTGGTGCCCTCTGTCAGCAGGAAGAGTGCGTAGTTCTCCGGGTCGGAAACTTTGAACTTTTCGGCGCAGATCTTGCAGACTTCTTCAGTGGTGGCGTAAGGGCGCACCAGCAGTGTTTTGGCCGTGCAGCCGCTGTCCAGCTCTTGCAGTGCCACCCTCAGGTAGTTCTGTGGAAACGGTTAAATGTGGAACGGTTAAATGTTGAAGTAACGTTGAACCCTTTTCAAACACACAAATCAGAAAAACCTTGCAAGGATGAGGACGATGAAGAGTCTTAAAACATGAACATTCACACATCTGGGTGTGTACGAGAGCGATCAGAGAGCAACGATGTGCATCCCAGAGAGAAGAACAGAAAATACGTTTGCGAGAGTGAATCAGCGTGTGTGTACCTGGAAGTCGTCCACAGAGGGCGCCAGGCGCTGGGTGGTGCGTCGGCGGTGCCACTGGCGGAGTGTGTTGCGTGTCTCTGAGCTGAGGATGCGAGCAGCCTGCTCTTCCTGGAAGTTCCTGATCAGGGACATGGCCCCGTAGGCGCTGGTCAGGTAGTAGCCACCTACGAAGAGACACAGCCCAACTTTGAAACAGATTCATGACATCACTGCTCTGGCAGCTACGTCACTAAACTTTACAATGACAACGCGAGCTTTCCACCGGCGTCGCGACAACTTTACACTGGCAATGCTGACCTTATGATGTCACATTGGTAACAAATGTTTCAACTATCAAGCATACATATAGACCTCTAGAAGTGTATATGTGTGCATGAGTGTGTGTGTGTGTATTGTACCTTCTCCATTGAGCAGAGAGGGGTCCAGGAGCTCCATCATGTAGAGGATCTCATTGTCTAGTTGCGGCATGTCACACTGAGCCAGCACATACGTCAGCATGGGCAGGAAATCATCGGCGCCGTACAGGCGACCTGAACACAAACACACACACAAAGGAGTCAAACGTAAGTATGTGGTGTATGTGTGCGTTTCGATGGGCGGAGGCAGAATGTGCAACAACTCAATCCACGTTCCAAATGAGACAACACAGCGTTTTCATGTCTATGAGCGTTGAAACACACGTTCACCTATGCATGCATGTCATCTTCATTCATGTACACGAGTTGGACTTAGTAGGATGCTGCGTGCCCTACCCGAGTTGTCCTCCATGATGGTGTAGATGAGTTTACACACGCGCAGCAGCATGGTCACCTTCTTCTCTGGGGAGTACAGCTTGCACATGGTGTGGAACTTGTGGCGGATCTTCTCTATGGCAACCGGGTCTGGGGGGAGGGCATCGGCCACGCCCATTTCCTGGGGCTGCCTGGCTTTGGCCAATGAGATGTTCTCCTTGAGCTCCTGCCACCCCCCGCTGCGCACCTGGAACTCCTGGAGGGCCGCCCCCACCACACCTTTGAGGGGCTTCAGGACACACTTGTGCATGGCCTTCTCCAGAACCTGGTCTGTGAGGGGGAAGAGGGAGGGACACGAAGAGAAAGAGAGAAGAGGGGAGGGGGGTAGGGAGAGGTTGTTAGTTTCATGACAGTTTAGTAGCGTGGCTAGTCTCCTGAGGGCAGTGGAGATCCTGTTCCTACCGTGCCATCATGCTATACGGTGGACTCAGCTTTTACAAGCCCAAAGCTCAGCTCAAATAATATGACTAAGAGAAATCGTGATGTCATAGCACAAAAAAGAGAACCACAGAGCATATGTGTGTATGTCTGTGTGCTGACTGTGTCTGTGTGCTGACTGTGTGTGTGCTGACTGAGGCAAAGTCAGCACACAGATACAGGATTTGGAACATCTGTACACCCCAAGTGTTACTTCCTTTCCACTACAAGCTGGTCTCCATTTATACTCACATGTATGGGACTCAGTCCTGCCTCCCTCCCCTTCTCGGAAACACACACACACACCTCACTTTCTCTTCTTTCCCACTCCTTTTCAATGAACCAGCAAAATACACTTCTTCAGTCAGGGGATTGTATCAGTGTCTGGTGTCTGTGACCTTGTCTACACATTTCCAGTAAGTAAAGCCTGGTGACTCAGCATTACGACTCGGCTCTCTCCCCTTCAGCCTTCCAATGACCCATCCTGTCAGGCCCGACATCACCCACACATCATCAGAGATACTCAGAATAGATGCTGCTATCACACCGTTTCGAAGCAGTGCTGGAGAAAGTCTCTTCTCTTCCTTTCCTCCTTAACCAGTATTTTTATTCACGTTATGACGCAATGTGTCTCACTCATGCTAACTTACTAGACATTACATTAAAAGACGAAAAGAGTGTGGGTGCATTTGTTTTTGTTTTGGATTTAGGAAAACATTTGGCATTCATGACAGTTTCTCATCTAGGAGTTGTTCTGAACTTCAGAAGACTTTCAGAACTCGTAATAGCAGTCGTTCATGAATTTGCCGGGTGTCTTTTTCTTCCGTCGTTTTTCCATAGCCCGTAGGAAACATTTCAGAAGAAACTTCAGAAAATGTTCGAGAATGAGGCCCAATGTCTGTTGGTGCCAACTAGATTCATGGCATCCCCTTGTATTCTTATTTATTTCATGCAGACCGTGATGCAAACCATCCAAACAACTTCACACACAACAACACTGCATGTCCTTGGATCTTGAGCAATACATCGTCTGATTTCCCACTTCAGACAGGGGCCGGGTTCTAGAGAAAAGTCCTTGTTTCATAGTTAGATGTGTTAAGAGGATGCTAAGACGTTTTGATTGGTTGATAGCACCTTTGTTATTCCTTTATTTTCTTTCTTTCAGTTTCTACATTTCATGTAGTCTTTACTCTCCAAACCTCACCATCTCCCTCTCTCTCTCAGCTGTCTTTTAAGTGCAGAGGCAGAGTGTACCTTCAGGTTCCCTGCAGTTCAGTAAAGGGGTTTAAAAACTCTGGAATGCAGTGTTAGCAATCCTAGAGTTGGGTGTACACACACACACACACACACACACTTTCTTACAGTTTTTCCACATGCAAGGTTTAAGCACAGCACCTCAGGCCCCTCCAAACTAATTATCCTCTATAAAAGCAAAGCAAAAAGTATGCTGTTCTAGCACAAGCTAGTATGACAACTGGAAACAGAAATACTCTGGAATGAAACTTGAAATGTGTCCATAGTACATAGGATAAATATCAAGCAAAAACTAAATGTACCCAAAAATATGTTTGTTCCTTAGTAGGTGACAGTGGAACGACTCGGTAGAGGACAAGAGGAAAAGGAGACAGCCCTCCCAAGGCCGTTCGGTATCAGCAAAATACTTTCCACTTCCAATAAACAACTCCCACAGTTCCTACTCCCTTAATTGTTTCAGTCATAACACCGTCCTTGCAGTCCTTGAACATGGAAACACGTATGCACACGCACGCGGACAGACATTCAGACAGAGAAGGACAACAGAAAAGGGAATCTATTCACACTCCATTCCAGCAGTGCTTGGGCCATAGACAACCTGTGTGGTACAGTGTTACACACACAAACAAACAAACACACACCCTGTGTAAGGAATCCCCTCAACTAGAGTTGTCTTTTGTGTGGTATTTGCTCGTTACGTCACACTCCCTTCACGTACAAAGATGGATCACCATGAAAGGTAAAAGAGGACAAAGAGTTTCTGTCTCCCTGTGCCAAAATAACCCCCACAATCTAGAGGAAAGGCTCGACCGGGATCGGAGCTGTCACTCGAAGGACAGATACGCAATCTTTGTTTACTTCCTTGTCGAGTTCGACGTCCCTAAATAGTCGCGGTCAACTGAAAAGCAATGAGAAAAAAAATCCTCTTCTTCAGTATCTTCCTAATTTCAGATTTTACAGCATTTTTCTACAAGGACAAGGGTTCAGAGGGTTACATCTACTGACAGAATGCCAAGCGCTAAACAATAACAAACAAAAACCACGATAAACCTACAAAAAAACGATCTTGAGTTCTTCCTGTTATTGTTTATGACACAGAGCATATAGATGAAGTAGCTGTGTGTTGTCATGGAGAGAAGCACTGCCCTGTGGGACCGGAGAGACACAAGGGTCTCTATTCTCCCCGTCTTCCTATCCCTATGGGTAGAGCAGCTCAGATAATACACACGAGACAGGCAGAGTGTGAGAGGGAAACAAGGAGAGAGTAGCAGAGAGAAAGAAAAGGAGAGAGAGAGAGACTGTGTGAGAGCGGGAGTGAGGGAGAGAGAGATGGAGTAAGAGGCCTGTTTACATTTAGGATCGAAGGAACGGGAGTGAAAAGAAAGAAAGCTGGAGTTTGGCCCACTTGGCAGACTGCCACCAGAGCACATTTAGTAGGACTATGTTCATTCAGTGCACTCTGACGAGACACTGCTACAACAACATATTACGAAATAGGGATGAAAGTCTTCAGAAAACAATGTGGCAACATTCAAACCACGAACCAAATGTATCGATTTATATATTTCCATGGCAACTTTTCCAAGGAAAAAGTCTGTTAGGGACATTTGGAAGCCCTTTATTAGACTATCAATAATAATAATATGCTGATTCTGTGCGTGTATGAGTGTACAGGGGCCAGAATTAGCAGCTCATGGCTAAACACAAAATGTAACTTCCTTGGCTGATAACGTCATTTCCTCCACTCATTCATGAACACATGAGTCAATTCATCCCACATCCCCAAAACCCCATAAGTGTTCCCACGACACATCCACACACAAACTCTATGTCTCTCTCTCGTCCAACCGCTCTCTCCCACTACCCTGCCCATCACCCCACACTCCAACCTGCCTTCTTAAGGTTCACGATTACCTTTCATTGTCCCACTAGGCAAATGTTGCTTTGCATAGTAACAGAATACAAAGGACAACATCAACATTCAAACACTACCACCACCCCACCCCCTCCCCCCACCTCCACCCCCTCCCCCAGCTCCATCCACCCCCTGCCCCCAACTCACCTATCTGGTCCTCGGGGATGAGTGTCTCAATGGGTGGCTCCAGCTCGGAGCTCTGGCGCAGGTAGCTCTTCATCTGGGTGATGAACTGGCGCAGCGTCTGCAGCAGCTCCAGGCCCGAGGAGTGGCACTGCCAGGCCTGGCTGCCTCCCCCCTCCTGCAGGTAGCTCAGGTAGTCCTGCACCAGGCATCCGAAGTACGAGCCCTTGTCCCGGGCCAGCTCCAGGACCCTCCGCACCGCCCGCTTCTCGGGGGTCAGCAGGGAGCTGAACACCCCGCTCATCTTGCGCAGGTGGCCCCGGAACGCTCGCTGGATGACCAGGGCCCCGGCGCTGGCCCTGCGCTTGGTGCGGTGTCCCGGGGGCGTTATGGTCAAATCCTGGTCCTGGTCCTGGTCCTGGTCGCTCTCCAGGCTCACGCCGTAGTCCTGCTCCTCATCCTCCTCCTCCTCCTCCTCCTCGTCCTCGTCCTCCATGCTGCTGTCGGGGTTGCGAGGGGGGCGGGGGGAGGGAGAGGGGCAGGTGGGCGGCGTAGTCGGCGGCCGTGGGCGGGCTGGGGTCGTGGATCTGGGGGAAGAAGCCGTGGGTGAAGTCCAGAGAGTCCGACGAGTCGGTGGACAGGCTCATGTCGCTGAGGCGCTGACAGCCGCCCTGTACTCCCGCTGCTCCTCCTTTTACTCCTCCTCTCCCTCCCTCGCCCCCCGCTCCCTCCTGCCGGGCCGGTCGGGTGGGACTCAGGGTTCTCCCTCGTCGGCGACGTTGCGCTGCGACATCTTCGCCAGGCCGAGAGAGACGGCGTTCTCGATGGTCCGGTCGTCCAGCGCCTGGTGGGAGTCGAGGTCGGCGCGGCAGGGCGACGGGGCGGGCTTGGGCCTCCGGGGCGAGGTGGAGAGGGAGGCGAGGGAGAGGGGGAGCGAGGGGCGGGGGATGGAGATGGGGGAGCTGATGCTGAGCCTCTTGGGGGGCGAGGAGGAGGGGCTGATGCTCAGAGAGGAACCCAGACGGGAGAGTAGGCTTCCGGTCCTCTCTCGCTCCCCTCCTCCCTTCTCCTTCTCCCCCTCCTTGGGGGGGTTGATCCAGCTGATCTTCTCTGGCATGCTGCGCTGGCGGCAAGGTGGGGCCGGGCGGCGGGGTGGCAGTCGGGGCGGTGGCGGTCGGGGGGGGCCGAGGGGGCGGAGAACTAGTGGCGGCGTCCAGCTGACAGATGCTCTCGCAGTTCCCCGGTAGCTCGGAGGAGTCCTCGTCGTATAGGCGGCTGTTGTCGTTAGGGTGCTGGGGGCTGTGGCGAAGAGGGCTGTTTCCAGGGCTAGTCTTCAGGCTGAGAAGAGGGCTGCTTCTCTGACATTCCAGGCTCTCCTCATGGTGTTCGTCACCAGGACACCGAGTGCTGCTGGGAAGGTTCTCCGGACTGTGGTGGATGACGCTGACAGCTGGAGCAGGCTGCTGGTGCTTGGTGGGAGTGGGGGGGGTGCGGGGTGTTCTGTGGCCCCCCTCCGGGTGGTGTACCTTCAAGAAGAGGGGGTTGATGAAGCAGAGGGCTCCGTTGGACTGGCAGCACTCCAGTTCCGAGGGGGTCCTGGTGCGCAGTAAAGGGCGCTTCTTGCCGTGGGAGGCCACGTCCGTGGAAACGGCCCTCTGCTTTGCAACGTGCACAGCGGGTTGGGCGCTCACCCCCGACAACCAGGAGACAGAGTGTGTCCTGGGGCGGCTCTTGTCAGAATCCCAGAAGCCTGTGGGGCAGAGAGAGAGAGAGAGAGAGGAGAGGGAGGGAGGTCATAAAGCAACGCTACCACAGTATTACAGCACTGATATGCGTCTGGTGCAGAGCCCAAATCACAGCCTCACTCACATGAAGCACCACTAAAAAATGCTTACTGAAGCACCATGGCAAAAGTTGGACACAGCCAAAAAGCTGTTGACTTCGTTAGTGACATAGACTCCAGTTTAAGTCACTTCAGAGCTGACAGAACGACCTCGTATGTCATGCATCACCGTGCCAACAGTAACAATGACCCCGTTGACGACAGCCTACACACATGCAGAACATTAAACCATCCACTCACACTTCCCAGTAAATCACTGCATTTAGACAAAGACAATGTTTAACTTGTATTTGAGTAGCGATTAAAAGGTCATTTGAATTCGAAAGACGAATAGCAAGCAGCCATACAGTTAGACACGGCTAGTACCCTATTAAAGATGCAGCCAACAATTACAGTGGGCAACAAAAAAAAACACAGACTGGAGACAGTTGACACTGAATGAGTCTGCTGAGACAGTGTTCCATGTACAATACTGGCCTCAAAGCAGTACCAGACACAGCTATTCACAACTCGCAGCTCACTGGAACTAAAGGAAAGAGACACAGAGACGAAGAACATACACAGAAAATGGGAAACGTTGCCTTACTTACAGCAGGTAGAGAACAGTACAGCTCTCACACTTCAATCTTTTTTTTTGTTAAATGTTATAACCGTTTTACCTCTGAGGATTCTAGAATACACCGCTGCCTCTACACACTCTGAAGTTGAACTGTCGTGTCTCTCTCTCTCTGTGTTGTGACTCACACATGCCAATGTGTGTGTGTGGGTGGACTGGCCCCAGAGCAGTCCCTCCTCCCATTTCTCCTCCTCTCTCAAACACACACATCTTTTTTTTTCGACCTCTTTTACTCCTCCCTTCATTTATGATGGTTACCCAACTCTCAGTTGGTGTAAATGTTTGTCATTGAAGTTCCGTTGTAGTGTCCGCTGTTTTGTAGTATGTTTTATTTTCTTAGAACGACATTTAATCATCAGCAAATTTCCCCCAACAAAAATAAAACCCTGGGAACATTGCATTTAGTAACGAATCTATCTGAACGGTATATAGATGCTTGATTATCTATCAAAACAAGTTTCAACAAACCCTGAACCATGTCATCTGTCCCCATCATAAATCGTGGATTGTGTAAGCATAAAGCGGATCATCCTCCAGACAATCCACATGGTGTTACCCAACACCTTACCTAAAACGCTGAAGGACAAACTATTTCGAATAGTGTCACTATTCAAAGTAGCAGGGACGTTTAAAGAAGACATTATCCAAACAGTGTCACTCAAAAACTCAAATGACTGAGAGTGGTGTAGCAGATGAGGGGAAAATGCTCTCTAACTCGATTAAGAGTGGCTCGATGACAGCTAGGTGATCTGGGGACAGTGGGAAAGGCTGGAGGTCCATTGTTTCAATCGAAATCAAGCAGCCACTGGATAGAGGCACAGTAGATAGGCAAGTGTCTGGCCTACGGATCCAAATATACAGACCATGCCTCACGGAGAGAACATGAGCTCTTGTGTTTTAGTCACAGCTCAGTGTCGTGGCTGAAGATCGACACGTCAACAGAACCAAGGAATCATTCAGGAGTCTAATGAAGGAAGCGCCCCACTGTGTGCATGCCTGTTTGACTTGGTTCCACGTCACACAGGTCTACACAAACACGGGTAGGGTTACACTTTTCAGACGTCAGTTCAGTTTGCAGACGTATCTCGTCTTCAGCCGGTCATCCTATAACAGCGTCAGAGTTGGCTTGTATAAACCTCCGCGCGCACACGCACACGCACACACACACACACACAGACACACACTGCATTGTCTTAGCTTTCCGACAGTCTCTTCACGTTCCCAAGAGGAGAAAACCCCCTCACAACAAGCCCGTTGTGTGTGTGTGTGTCTTGTGTGCGCAAGCACTGAGTGATCTCTGAAACCACCACACTGAGGTAATATAAGGATGTCATCAAACTAGGGGTTCATCAGCTTTACACACAAACTCATTGAGAGCCAGCCAGTCAGTGTGGCACTGGGGGTCTGGCACATGAAGCACATTGCAGATATCGTATTCATGGATGAGTCACAGCTTAAAGACCCCAGCAAGGCCTATTCTCAAGGCCCAGAGGCCCCAGGGCTTGCCTGAATTTGTGCCCTAGCCAAGCATCAGTGATCTGGGCCTGGGAGAGTCATTGTTTCACGGACTGACTCACTAAGCCCTGTCACACAAGGGGGGGATGGGGCATGAGCCCTGTGGAAGCTGAACTGATAAGGTCCGTACCTGCTCCAAGCTTGGCCACCTCTTCTAGATCTGATGGGGTCTTAGCTGAGGAGATGGCTTCTGGAAGTTTCAGGGTAAAAGGTAAGACGTCCCTGAAGGAAACAAAGCAATGATTTCCGGATGAGAGAACTTGGATATATCATACAAAACCGGGGAGAAGGATGCAAGGAAGACGCAAGTTGCGTATAATCAGGATCTACAGTAAATACTCCTAATGCAGTGTGTGTGTGTGTGTGTGTGTGTGTGTGTGTGTGTGTACTGTGTATGTGCCACTGGATGGCAGTGTACTTCATTAACAGCTGCTTTCGTTTTGTTTTTAGGTAAACTGTGAAGGTTTGGAAGAAAGCGTGTGGAAACAGTGGAAGAAAGCGTGTTCAGCTGCCATGTGACCGTTCCAACACTGTTTTCCATAAGCATACAAAACGTTGTTTTCAAGTGTAGCAGCACAAGTTCACAGGCATCTCACCTGCTGATACAGCAGAAAGCCACGAGCCGGAACAGGTCTGCAAAGCTGAGGCCAGATCCCTCCAGGGAGAACGCTGAGGAGAGAAAACCACATTCTCAAAACCCAGAACTGGAAAACCAGACCAGTCATTCCTGAAGCTTTGATAGTTCCTGCAGAAGTTCCTGCTGTCTCCCGTACCAGAAAACTCCAACATTACGTGAGGGGGAGATGTTTTAAGTGAATGAGAACAGAATAAAGAGTTGATAAACACACACAAAATGTTTTCAGATGTTTGCAGTTTTAAAAAAGTCACAATTTGATTTCACAAGCAGCATTACTGGAATCCTCCAGTTGAATCCATAAAGAATACTTATACCAAGGGAGCTTAGTTGACATCTGCTGTGGTCATAAATGGGGAGTTCATAAGAGGACAGTTTTTGACACACACACACACAGAGAGAACCAACTGTAAACAATCACTGTTTATCCCCTCAGCTCAGCTCTCTCTCTCTCCACCTCTATATCCCTCCCTCACTAATACTTGGAAAATTGAATAAACAGGAAATAGAAAAGGCCATGAAAATGTGAAAACAGAAAAGCAAGCGTTTTCCTTTAAGAAATAATCCCACACAGGTATCTACAGGTATCTTAGTGGAAAATACTATAGATGTGGAGACATGATAAGTGGCAAAGAACACAGGTGATTTCTATATGAACAAAATACCTACATTGGAAAAGCCAAAACTTATTAAAAATGTAAGTTCCAAGTAAATTCTGCACTGTGTATCTTAAATTGAGCAAGGTAGGGGTGAGGCTTGTTTTCCTGGCAGGCTGGCATGGTTGGACTGGTTCTGTATGCCTACGCCCATGCATCTGGCAAACACACACACACACACACACACACACACACCCAAACAAGCTACAGCCGTCTACAGCAGCCTAGCACACACACCCAGTGTCACTAACTTCAAAAACGAATTAAGTACAACTAAAAATAATCTCAGTTGTTAAGAGCAGCACACACCCAACAAATAGCCTAGTCCAATTCCTCCAGTTCACCATGACCTCCCCTCCGAATGCATAGAAAGAGAGGGGATGCATTCGAGAGATTTTGCTTCGTTTTTAGGCCTCAACCAAAAGGGACTGGGTCTGCTGCTCGTGTTTGACAAGAGAAGGCAGACAGTCGCATCAGTCACAGGACCAAAATAAAACAAGTCAATTTAGCTGCCTCAGTACTTTCCAATCGCCGGTGGTTGGGAAAATCCAATCTAGTGCTCTGGGCAATGACGTCTACACAGGAGGAGTGGAATGCTCTCACAGCCACCCCCCTTAGCAGGGTTGCAGCATGTCTAGTTCAGTCCAGGCCTAAACAACAGAGATCCTTATAGAGCCAATGCTTATATATTTCAACAAAACACAGCAGAACACGTGCATGACGCCTCAACCTAAACGTAGTGTAGGTTATAACGGCTTCGAGTGGGGATGGAAAACGTGACTTGAGGTGCTTACTGTATTGACTCTCTTTGACAGGAAAATCCCTGACAGGTGTCTCGGAGTCTGGGTCCATGCGCAGCGATATGACCTTCCTCTGCAGGGTCGTTGACTTCCTCACCAGGAACGTCTGGAGGGCAGGGAGGAGAACAACAGCCTTGTTGAGAATCGCAGCTGTTTCGGTCGCCTGTGTGCGTCTCATCTCGTCCCTCATGAGGGTTTGAGGTTATCAGTGACGTCGGGTGCCGGATACGGCTCGACAGAGTGTCATTGTTTATTCAGAGGCCGATAACCTTTGAAGCTGTAGTCGTTTTGTCACAGTTGTCTCACTAATGGCTGATAAGAGTAAGGTCAAACGGTTCACGAAAAAACCCGACTGTCTTGTGTCTACGGTGGACGGGAGAGGTCGGAGGTCAGGGACGGCGGGTGTCTCACCCCGGTGGGATGGCTCTGCAGGATCCGCGTGGCGTCGGCGTGGTTCAGCCCCAGCTGCAGCCACACGCCGTGCGTCTGGATCAGCCTGTCCAGCACGCTCATCAGTCTGTGCAGCGAGTCGTAGCCCGAATCCCGGGTCCTCGCCAGGCCCGTCCCGATGCCGGCGGAGGGAGGGGAGCGCTGGAACAGACAGGCAACTTCCCCTTGTAGTCTGGAGAACGGTTAGCGTTGGAGGGGGTGAGGAGAGGAGAGGGAAGGGAAGGGGGCGGGAGATAGACAGACGGGGGAATTCAGGTGAGGAGAGGGAGAGAGGGGGGCGGGAGACAGAGAGAGAGAGAGGTGAGAAGAGAGTGGGGGAGGAGGAAGGAGAAACAGTAATCATTAAAAATCCCCTATCCATACCTATTTTTGGAACAAATGACGCACACTCTACTGCTGCCAACTAAGCTCACACTGTTGCTGTTCCACATAAACAACTCATACGGCCCCCTTAAAGAGGAACTGCCAAGGTTACACACTTACGTTCAGGCATGAAGGTGTGAGTGAGTGTCTATAGTGTCTACAATGGTTTTAGACAGTCAGCTCCTGGGAACAATGACGTCATGACACTTGCCACTCTGCACATGAAGGAACGAGGCTAAGTATCTCCACCTTTTGGTATAGATGAGAACTACAGAGAAGCCTAAAGTATGAACTCCTGCTGGGAGGATTCCATACAATAAGTGTCCAGGTCACAGCAGATTCAAATATTAAAAACAACAAGCAGGCCATTATGTGCGAAATAGGATGTGAGAAAACGTAGGCAGAAGTTCACATACAGGACATGTCTTATCCACCACACCACCACCACACTCACCCTTGCAGTGTAACAGTGTCAGGATCTCTCACTGCTGGCTCTGCCTTCTGTACCATCTCCTTCTTCAGGGTGCCAATCTCCCAGGCAAACGAGTCAATCAGCTAAGAACAGACATGTAAACAGGAAGTCAATTTGGGAGACAAATGAAATATGAGAAAGAGGAAGAAATTAGATGCGAGAAATATACAAAAGAGAGAGAAAGGAGAAAGAAATGAGAGAAAGTAAAAAGACAAGAGAAAGAAAGAGCGAGCGAGCGACTCGTTTTTGAGGGAATCGTGTGTGAAAAAGTGTGTGAAAGCGTATTTCTTGTATTTGCTTGTGAGACACTGGAATTCATGCCTGCAAACCCTGTGGCTGGAAAAATATTAGCCACCCCCAGAGAGTGCGTGTGTGAATGTGTGTGTGTGTGTGGTGTGGGGGGGGGGTGTACTGTGTGAGTGTGTGTACAGTGTGAATGTGTATCATTTCAAGTTCACCACTTCCCATTTTCTTTAACAGGACAACAGAAAGGAGAGCAGAAAGTATGGAGCCTGGCAGCATACCACATCTCTTCATGAAGGGAATTCAACATGAACATCAAATGAAACATTATTACATGACGTAATATTGTGAAGAATATAGCAAAAATCTACTCTCACACTTATGCCCGCTCATTCAAGAAGAACAGTCACACTGACATGCACACACGCGGGTTGTCAGTAATGAGAACCTCCATGTGATGATGAAAGCCTTAGCGAGGGGGTTAACAAAGTGTTTCTACACGTTCACGACACATCTAGCCTGTAGCAGAAGCAGCCAATTCAAGAATATTTGTGCAGTACTCAACAGATTTAACACTTTTGTACGAAATATGACCGGCTTCCCACTTCTCCTTCAACCCATCCAAATACTGCTGAATCTGTGCTTCTAAGTCTTCCACACAGGCCAAGCTGACCGCTCCAGAGCCTCAGGGGGCTGAGCCAGCAAGATATACACCTCCAATCACAGTCTAACCTGGACTGAACCCCCGTCAGCAAACCACACACACACACAAAGACAAAGAGCAGACACACATGGACACACACACACACAGGCGTGCCTCCCTTTCTTTAAACAAATAAAAAGTAGTACAAAGTAGAGAAAAAGACCATTTGTAACAACGACATTTGCCAAAATGTTTCCTTTGAAATACTTTGCTTTCCTAGGCTAGCTTTGTGTCTACAACCTGTATAGGATTCTGCAGTATATAACCTGCCTCTGAACTTATCTTCTATAAATAACTTTAAAAGGTATGAAATAGTCTGACATTAGCTAAGAAATGTAGACTTTGTGTGCTGGTTGAATCCACTAATGTGATGACTGCGTGATGATTTGAACATGCATGCAAACCTAGCTGGAGTGTCACTTGTTCCATTTCCCAATAATAAGACTGACTGAAAGGCCAGTTTTGCAATGTGTTGTGCAACCTTGTTCACAAGTGTTTTTCTGGTCGGGTAAAAAAAATGTTTTTAATGAAGAAGAAAGGCTGGGTAGCAGAGAGAAGATTGGAGGACCTCACTGCTGGGATGTGTTGTGCGGAGAGGTAGAGTCAGGAGGTGCAACAGAGTGGATGAAGTCTCGAAGTCGCTAGGATTTTTTTAATTACAAATACAGCACCCGCTCAGTCTCCCTCCCCCCACCCCCCCCTTTCTGCCCGACAGAATTGTTTTAACAAGGAAAATGTGATGCCTGTGGCCAGTTTTGGCTGGGCTGGCACAGCGGAGAGAGACCAGGGTCCAGCTCCTAACACACAGTCACTGCTGTCAACAACAGTGAAGCAGCCTGCTCACATGGCTCGGAGGGAAAGGCCTGTGTGCTGGGCTTGAGCTGTGGAGCTGCTCTGCTCAGGAGGTCAAACAAACACACGTACAAAGACGATGGAACACTCCCAGTGTGCGTTCTCATTTGAACTATTGCTAGGGTGATGCGGCCACATGGCAAGATATAGGTCACATGACAGTATATCATCTTGTTTTAATTTTTTTCTTGTTCATGTTAGGCATTCCTCTTTCATCTTCCACCATGTCTGGGAGCACATGAGTTGAGGGTGATTGAGGGTTGAGCCGATGACTAACAGGTTGTGGTCGGACAGATTCCTTGAAGAGTCAGTCTGGTCCTGGTGACCCGTCCTCTGCTGAACGTTCTCCTGTCCTCCATCTCCTGTAGCATTGATCTTCTTCATGTCTCGTCTCAGCCCTTTTTCAACACCTCACTAATTCACCTCACACCATAGGATGGCTGATTTTAAAACGGCCGTAAGAGGTGAGTGATTTGTTTTGGGTCTAAGGGGTGTGTAAAAGTTATGTTTCTGGAAAAAGATTCTCTACACAGAGGGGTCAAGGACGATTCAGAGATCTTATCCTTACTTACGTACTTGCAAGGCCACTTTCAGTACAAGTCAGTTTGCTTTCTAACCTTTAGTATTAGCGCAACAAACCACTTCAAGCTTTAAAAGATAAGATATCGATTGTACCTGGGGTGTACTGCTGTTAACCAAAGATGGAAAGCCAATGACGCACAGCTCCAGATTTCTCACATAGAAAAACGGCAGCCTGACTGTTCCCTAGTTTGTGTTTTCTCCTCCGTTCTCTGTGCAGACACGAGTGTTCAGGCGTGGTGTGGCGTGGCCAGAAGTTGGCAGGTCTATAATCACCCCACCACTCTGAGAGATAACAGGCTTTTACACACAGTTTACCCAGTCATAATATATGGCTAGTAGGGAGGGCCTGGCTTTGAACATGCCTAATGCGTTAGCCAAAGTTGCTAGCTCGCTAACAACAGATCCAACACACCCAACACAGCCCCAGCCTACAACTACAGTTCAAAGCTTTTAGTATGAGGGAGGAGATGAGAATGTGGGGGAAGAGAGACAAAAGATGCCTGTATATAGCTCAGTGCCTAATCATGACAAGGAATGAGGTCATCTAACCATCAAAAAGTCCATGCAAAAACAATTAAAACCTTTTTGAAGCTTCATGAACCAAGAACTAAATACTGTGACATCAGATCAATTTAGCCTTATGATATCAACCATTTTGTTCTATAACAAAAGCTACTCAGTCTATAACAGCTCTGACTGAAGCCTGTTACCGTCATTTAAAATAACTTGTAACCTCAGTGATGTAGCCCTAATTTGACTACATTTGAGTTCAATCATTTTTATATTGTTCGTTCATATAATTTTGCTTTCCCTGCTGATAGTGCTTTCTCTGTCAGGTCATGGCTTATTTGACAGTTATTCTGGCAAAACATTCTTTTATCTTACTCAAATGAACTTTATGACACAGCTCAACATCACGTGAACAGAAAGTATAACCGAAACCTTTCAACAATGACGTATTATCCTCCCTCTTATTTCCATCCTTCCTCTATCCTTCTCCTCTCATCCGCTCTCCCTTTGGCCCTTACAGAGTGGAGAAGTAGTTACTAGGTGACTTATCAAGACATGTGAAATTCTCCAGAGACATCCATGGTCTAAACCACGCTTAGTTAAATGTACGTACCTTGAAAAAGCTGCCTTTTCTCTCCCTCTGGCAGGGCTGGCCTGGTGCATCAGAGGACATGCTGTCTGTCTGTCCGACAGACGTCTGTCTGGCCTCTGTGCCGTCTGTGTGTCTGCTAGGGGCTCTGTAGGGTAGAAAGAGGAACAATCATTCTTCCAGTTGAGATCTGGATCAGTCACGTTCAGCTCCTAGAGACACCTAGACTAGCCTTTATCAGTCACGCCAATCTATCCTTTGGAAAGATTGTTGAGTGCACCTTAAAAGAGTCTGGTCAAATTGTTTAACATGTCATTGACTGGTAGAAGCTCATACAATACACACAGACATACTGTAAAATAGCCCTCTCTGTCTTCTACACATACACACACGCTCGTCCCTGACCCATATGTTGTAGGTCTCAGCACACCAGAAGGCTTTGATATGGGCCAGCTGTGTGCACCCTCCCATCCTGAGAGAACCTGACACAGGGAAACCACCAACACTATTAGACAACAGCTCTATCCAGCATGCCCTGACATACTCAAGTATGTTGTAGTCAAGTAGTAGTGAAGTGACAACTGTTTTTTGGGCTAAAGGGGGTCTAAGTTAGGAGGAACCCAAACAGGAAAACATCTGCATCTCAGGCCTAGTCTAGCTTTGATCAGGTTTCCAAAGAAGCTGTTCAATCCAAACCCACACACACACACACACATACATACATGATACACACACACACACACTTGTTGTCAATCCTAACTTGCTGCTGGATGGACTGACCAGCTGCTAGGACTGAAAAAGTTAGAAAAACATCGGATTCGATTTCTTTGTTGCCATGCGTTCCTCAGGAAATAGCAGAGGAAAGAGAAGGCAGAAGAGAGGGAGAGGGGGAGCTTGTTGGCTCAGGAAAGTATTTCCTGAAAAGCAGAAGGCTTTTGCGCACTCTTCTGGTTCCTCTCCCCCTTTCTGTTTTTACTGGTCTCTGGGGGGGTGCTGTCATCATCATGTTGTTGTTGTTGCACTCAAACATGCACATGAACATCCATCTTGTCACGGCTAAACATAAGGGACATGACATAGGGTTATGTTATATATGTGCGTGTGTGTGTGTGGAGAGGAAGAGTGAAAGAGGGCAAGAGTGTTTTCCAACCAGTGTATCCAAACACACACACGGCCTGGTAAACAGGAAGGCCCTTTTGGTCACCAATTGAGGGCAAAATAAACTAGGGCAGTAATTATAACAACAACTCACTCACAAAAAGCACATCTCAGTGAAACAAAAAAAAACAAGCTAGATTTGAGAATATCTTAAATAGCCAAAACTAAATGATCTGCCAGATCTTGGGTCAATTCCAAGTCTGGGTCAGTTCAAATATGAAAACGTTGTTCAACAGCTGAAAAGGAAGACAAAATAAGCCTATCCTGAGTGGAGCTGCAGTAGAGAATCTTTCAGAATATTACTTTTATTTTCCCACCACGCCTACTGTAGCGGTGAGTGTAGCGTGCCTGAAAGGAAGTCTGTGTGCAGACCTGAAAGACCTACACATGCTTTTACAGACCACTACATTTCTCATTTCCTCTGTTCCAAATCTCTGCGAGCCCACTCAATCCCACCTAGCCCCCTGGCTAACCTAACCCATCTAGCTATCCCTTACCCAGGTGTAGCAACGGGTCATGCGAACAGGGAAGGTCACAGGAATCACAGTGGTATGATGGCCATAAATAACATAAACTGACCCGCAGTGCTAGGGATATAAACTGGAAGTCCAGTTTTACACTGCAGAGAAGTTCCAAATATACAGCTCATGAAAAAGTTGATATGGAAAATTTTGAGTGAGGAACAGAAAGGTAAAATTTAAGAGGCCACTGCAATGTTTACCCTTCTGTTCCTTACTCAAAATGGTCCTTATCAACTTATTTTATAATGAAAGAAAAGGTGCAGTGGTCTCTCAATGTTTCCCCAGAGCTGTATCTTAACAACAAGGTGTGATAATGTTGCATGCATGTGTGAAAGCAGTGAGGTCATTGTATTATGGTTTCAAAAGTAGCTTTTAGAATGAAGTACCGTCATTCAGTACCAAAGTACTGTTTAATGAGGTTGACTGAATACGAATACTTGAGTAATGGGGACTTTCTCTATATTGGTATCAGGGTGAAGTCTAATCGACATTATCAAGCTCAGGCACAATCAGTTACAATACCAATGGTCACCACTATCAATGCAGACTAGTTAAGAGATAAGAAAAGTGAAGAGTTTGACACAAAGCACAGGGAAAACAAGGAAAGTGGGAAAGAAACAGAATATGTGAAATAGGAAGTTAGAGAAGCAAGCCAGGAAAAGAACAGCGACAACCAGAGATGAGTAAAGGGAGTTTTTCAAAAGAAGGGTTTAGCAGTGTAGTCATCAACCACGAAAGCACTGACGCAGTCTCAAGTCCACTGCTCCACTGACAGATAGTAAAAGGACACAATCACACGTCACCAGAGTAGAAGGGGTTTACACACATTGGGAAACACACGCACAGGAATCTAATATTCTAGCAACTCACACGTCTTCAATACGCTCTTAACTTGTGAGCTAAAGCCATAAAGTATGGCTATCTAGACTTGCAGAATGACACATTCCATTTCAGCTAAGCTGCTCAACTCCAACTGGTATGTGTATTTAATCTGTCGAGGACCAAAATGAGCCTAGAACTAGTCTAAACTACATTGCAACTTTAATGAAGGTGGGGGTTTTTTGGGGCAACTTTTATGTAGACAGAACTGGGTGACAAATCATGTGAGACATGGCAGATGCTAATACTATAGGACTTCATATATATTACTGCTCAGTGCATGCATCACTTTCAGAGATCATTCTTAACAGTGTGTTCTGAAGCTCTGGCTTGGGGAACCCTCAATAATTCTCTGTTACTCAGCTTCAGGCTACCGCATCAACAAGACCGAACCTGAGGGATAAAACATGAATCAACTTGAGTAAAGCAAGCCAAGACTTCCGTTTTCTAAAGCCCACACAAGCTCACAGTTAGCCATTACACCAGTGTGAACTGTGTCATTCTGTCTCCTTCCGTTGTCACCTTACTAATTTACTTACTTGAACATCCTCTTGTATCAAGTCATAAAACCACATCCATGGTTCACCCAACCTTTAGAATTACACTTTGAATCATATAGAATATAGTTGTTTATGTTTGTAGGTTTAGTCAGTTATTTATGAGCAGCGGAAACACACACATTTTAAGTCATTTGGCATTATGTGGGTTTGTGTGTGCTACCTTATAATTAAACCCCTGCTGTTTTATAGGTCTCCCCACATACTAACCCTCAACTAGGTCCAGACCCAGGTCTAACGTACAGGGACCAAGGCAGGGGAAGGTCTACTCCAGCTCCTACCACAGATGGAGTGATAGAGGAATGAGGAAAAACAGACAGCTTTACTCTGTTTGCTGTAAACATTGTAGACAAAGGAAAACCACAATATGGTGCATAACTAGATTCTCTTGGATCATTTGTTTTGTGTGTGTGTGTTTGGTGGATCCCAACGTTGTGTCCTGCAATGTAAATTACATTAGCAGGCCTGGCTGAGCCAGCCAAGAAATCAACAAGCTTAAAATAACTCAATTTCTGGGTCTGGAGAAGTTGACCAAACCAACACCCAAGCCAGTTACCATTCTGGGACAGTCCTCGTCTGGTTAGTGGTGAAATTGAAGGCAGGAGTAGCCATTTTGGTTCTTTCAATAAAGGGCTATGTTAGGCTCCCTGAAAAGTGTGTCACATTCCAATGCTCCCAACTATGTCTGGGTGTGCCCCTGCTTTCAGAAGGTACCGCTACGAAAAGACGAGCGGTGGATGGAAAACCAGACAGCTTCACACTAAGTGCACTCTGACTGACAAGAGAAGGAGTTCTTCAGCGGTAGTGGTGATCCCCACCACCCACCCACACCCACACACCCCACCACACAGGCTGACTTGCAACTACTAGACTAGCTATCAAATCATCAGCTTCGCACATGCACACATGCACACAACCCCTAAAATACCACACCTGAACCCACATCTCTCAGTCAGTGGGATTTTGCTGAGCTCTGCAAGCCTAACCTATTTCGGTACAGTGGGCTAGAATACCACAGTGTCGTGCTCAGATTCAAGGCTACACTGAAATAATCCTAAAGCAATGCTTAAGATGTGAATGAGTCTAATCATCCATGCGCAACTTGATCATTAGTTGCTGATGGTTGGAGTTGACCTAGTTCTGGCACAAAACAAACCAACTGGTTTCTCTACCCAACTCGTACAGGACACAGTTACCTAGTTGTAAGCAGAATTAAGTTAGCTAGCTTCATCAGATAACTAAGTTGTTGTCTTAGGATAGTTATGAAAGGCTTTATGCCAACTTCCTTATGGTAACATAAGGAAATGGATAACATGCATTGTCATGTACTGTAAGTCCTTGGTTCTGACTGGCACAGATTCCTCAGTTGAGAGTCGGTTTCCTACACCATCCCCCAAGTATTTTGTATCCTGCTCTCCCTTTGTTTCTGTGTGGAAGAGAGTGTGTGTGTGTGTGTCTGTGGATATTTCCATCTGTATGAAAAGACGATGGATTCACCATCTTTTATTTTCTACTTTTGCTAAACTATCTCTCCCAGATACACAGAGATGACCGAAGCACTTCCACACTGGTCACGACCTCAACAGACAGCTGGAACGAGACACAAGCAGGCCCCAGAAAAAAGAAGAAGCTGACCAATTGGAAAAAGGCTGAAACTCTATCTTGGAGGCAGAATGAGTCTCTGTGAGTGAAGTGCTCCAGAGACGGAGCACGCCAACGCTGCTGCTTAGACCTGCTCCGGGTTCAGAGGATCTTCTGGTGTTGCCTTGATTGAGGTTGGAGTGGTGGTGAGGTAGTCCAATCTGCCAATAGCACGTGTCACAGATATAGCTGCGCTGCTGTTACGGTCATTCAAAAGGTTAACAGTCTGTTTACTGATACCCTCAATAGTAAATGGCACAGTTACAAAATCTTACAAATATTCTCTATGATGGTGCATGATGCACTTCAAGTGCAGGAATGAGGCCATTTTACAGTAACTGTTGGCACACACACACACACACACACACACACACACACGAGTATTGCATAAGAGGACTTACGGCCAAGCCTATCTGGTTAAAGAATGCACAAAGTAAGTAGGCTATCCCGTAATGTGGGGAACTAATAAACAATCAATGTCGCTGCAGATTTGTGTGAAAAGCTTTCATGGCAGCTTAGCCATTAAGGGTGTTTAGACATGCAGGAATATTCGCTAATCATGTCCTGTAGAAGCTATCCAGTTAAATAAATTACCTTCAATACAGAGCTAAAATTCAACCCTTGCATTATTATCTTTGATCTATTCAAACTTCCCGACAAAGTGAGACTAAAAGTCAACTGGCATTGTATTAGCGCAATCAGAAGAATTTAAGGAAAGATCACAGAGTCCTCTTCCTCACACACACACGCGCAGGCCTGTTGTTGACATTGGTGTGGATCCCAAACCAGTGCAGCTGTAACCAAGGACCATTATGTCCATTAAGATGTCCACAACAAGCTGCAGCCTGTCAGCCCAGACACAACATCCTATAACAGACAACAACTCTGAACTCTTACCAACACACCTTCTGGTGCCACGTTTACATTTACAGTATTTACCAAAGAGTGGAAGCTCCATGAGGGTGAATGAGCAGCATTAGAAGAAGTGCAAACTGGAGTGACTGACTGCCTTCCAGCACATAACACAGGTCAACCTCCTAACTGCTATGAATGTGGCCCAGTGTTGCTGAATGAAGCAACACTGGACGTGCCTGCATTAGCTCACTACCTACGTACAAGAAACCTACAGGAAAAGGGAAAGTGTTATTCAATTGCATTGAACTGAAAATGTTTGGGTCTCTTTAAAATCTAAGCTGTACCTTTAAGGAAGATAGAAGTCTCTTATCTCAGTCAAAGATTAGGTGTGTCACACTGTCTCTCAGCTAAGTGTTGCGTAGGACTAACAACGATGACCACAGCCCCTCCCTGGAGGAGCTGGTCAAAATAACTGCAAACCTCTGCACTATGCTACATTGTAACAACCCCTGATTGAGGACAAATTGGGAAGTGGTAGGCACTAGAAGCTGCAAAGCTGCAAAGAGGAGAAGAAGGGAAAACCTTTTTGGGAAACGTCATGGGCCACCTGACTTTGCACACTTTATGAATTCCAAAACTGGGATTCAGCTTTTAATATACCCCCCTCCCTTTAGGCAGAAGCTTTAAGCACATTAACAGATCTCAGAGCACACTGGAAAACGGAGGTGTTTGTGTTTTTCACTCACGTCTTGGGAAGTTAGTGATGGAATAGGCTATAATAACAGGATAACAAGTTTTCAACGCAGTTTGTCAAAACACTCAAATTACAGCAATATGCAACTTGTGTCCAGCAGAGAAAAATTAATATTTTAAAAGATAAGAAAGTCAGCAATACAAAGTACTACCACTCCTCGTTTAACAGCCGACTCAAGGCACGGCTCAGCCTAAATGACTCAGCCGCGTAAGAGAAAGCAAATATGCCCGTCCTGTATGACAATGTGAAACTATAACTCCTTTGTTATCCAGATATTCACAGAACTCATTGGATCAAATATCACATCACACGATGACATCTGATAAATCTTTGAAAGGAAATAGGCAGTATTGGCCATTTAAATGCGACAAGTATTTATTCATATCAAAGTATTAAAACGGTATTGTAGGCCTATTGTTTTAGGATTTCATGATGAGTAGCCTAGGTAGGTCAACAACCGCGGTAGGCTACGTCACTTTCCAAAGCAAGAGACAGTAATTATTATATACGTAAACTGTCTAGGAAAGATACACTACGGAATAACTGCAGTCTATGCCATTTTTACCTCTCTACATTATAGCCCATCATCCGTATTGCCTATCGTCACCCATGTAGGCTACTATCAAAGCTGAGACGGCAAGCAACAGGTGCTGAATAGCAATGTTTTGTAAACGACGTTTGAGTATCTTAGTGGATATCCTAGATTTACGAGCTGTGGTCTAAAACCAATTTTAAATCAATTTGATAAACCCGACTACGCAATCCGCAATACTGTTTCAGAGACAATAAACTTAGAATCAGGTAAAATAAAAAACATATAGGCTTATAGTCAAGCCTACAAATAAAACTCATTCGAAAGTGACAACTGTACTAGGCTAAGACAAACACGGAGCATTTGTGCACAAACGACTATCCACCAATAATACAAAGACTGTCAACACAATACAAACTTTTTAACTACTTACCCTCTGTTACGTGCCAGGTCGGTTGAAGCCTCTACAGCACTAACATTGTTGTATGCTTGAAAAATATCACAACATGTTTAAAATATTCCATCGTGACATGTTGTATTGACTTGGTTTTACGTTTGTGGAGAGAAAATAAGGTAAGCCGAAATGCTCCTCAGTGGCGGCGGGTTTGTCCATGATTTGCCATAGTTCCTTTCCTACCGCCCCTTCCTTCCCCCATCGCGCATGCGACCTTTCTTGGATAACAAAACTGGGGGAGTAAAGTGAAATCCGTGTTGTCTTTCACGTCACGTGCTCTCCTGAAATGACTCGAGTGTAAACTAGAATCATTTGTGTTCCTTTGATGGGATTGGATTGGCTCTATTACCAACCCCCCTTTTTTGTTCACTGCTTGCACTTTTGTTATGACGGTTGTTCTCACACTTTTCAATGATTTATTTACAGGACTTGTGTAAGTATGGTAAATATTTTAAACAAAATAGCTTATAATAGTAAGAAGTAAAAACTACTATATTTGTTTGCGGTTCCTACTGATGAAGCGTAACTCACTAACATAGTGAGTTTATTTTTATTAGGGGCTCACACAATCCTCTCCATATCTTCCCTGGCTCAACACCTTTGTTTGCTATTGATTGATTAAATTAACATCTGTATCAGCTGTATATTGTAATCTCTGGTAAGAGTAAAGCGATCACTTCATGAAGATATATTTGTAAATTTTCTGCTTTATTTTGGAGAGTAACAGTTTTAGAAAAGCAAGAAAGGCAGGGGAAAGATGGGATGACAGCTTCTGGCTGAAATTGAACCCAGGCTACTGCAGTAAGGATAGCCTATTTGGTCCATTCAGAGGTCTTCAACCCTGGTCCTCAGGGACCCCCTGTCCTGCACGTTTTTGATGTTTCCCTGCTCCAACACACCTGATTCAAATGAATGGGTCGTTATCTAGTTATGCAGAAGCCTGTTAACGACCATTCATTTGAATCAGGTGTGTTGGAGCAGGGAAACATTTAAAATGTGCAGGACAGGGGGTCCCTGAGGACCAGGGTTGAAGACCTCTGGCTACTTGGTGAGCCACCAAGCGCCCAGAGCGATCATATCTTATCACTGCATATCCGTATTTATAGCTCCAAAACTGCCAGACTTGTCATCACAGGGTTTCTTCTTCATAACTTGTAACATTTTGAATCGTTATTTTTCAGCTAAATTTGAGCATAGCCCAAGACAACCTTTCTTTATACTGTACAACTTCTCTACATATAATTTATTATATAGTATACACAGTATCTCATTTATTGCTGCATTTGCCATCACACCAAGTTTTTAGTGATATGAAGGGATGCCAGGGAAATGGGAAATAGTGAAAAAATGACACAATTTGAAACTACATAAAGTTGCATGTATTTACTCACATTCAGCAGGTTGATATCAAGTCATACCCCTTAAACCATACTGTCTAAGTCAACAGAGATTTTCACATATTACAGTTCAGAAATTAGAAATAATTTGAGAACTCATTCCTACAGCAAAAACAACTTAACCAACAGTACTTTGGTGCTTACTACAGTACCTGTAAAGGCTTATACCTGTTTGCCACCCTCTACTGTATAAAGTATTTCTGAAGTCTCTATATACAGTTGTGTCAATCGACATGTAGTTCAGACCAATAACCAATAAAACATTTTTTTTTACAACAGTGAAGCAGAGGAATAAGTATGAGAAATCAGATTCTTAATGGCTGCCCGTTTCTGAGGCCAGTACCGCTTTAGGGATAGGGGAAACTCAGCAGAAGGGGGTCTGTAATGTCGACGTCCACTTCCTCCCTGTCTGAAGGGGGCAAACCTGAGCCATTTCTTCACCACATCTGCAAACTGGTGGTGTGTGGCCTCCTTACCAACTGGAGTTCGTTTCAAAGCCCCTACAAATGAAGAGAAAGAGTCAGGTCATTTCGCTGGCACTAAGCTGTCTGTGGCTAAACAGCTCTCAGAGGGCATCATCTGCTTACACATATTTATTTTTATACTGAAAAAATCCTACTTATGTACCTTTTAAAATACAAAAATAAATGTCAAACCCTCAATGCCCCCCTAATAACACATGTATGCAGTGATGTCTACTTATTCTCAATTAACATGGCATGACACATAGTAAGATCAATTAAAATTGCAATTGTAATTGCATAATCATGCTCTACTGTAAATTGCATCTAGTGTTTCTGAATAGCCATGAATACGTACGAAAGAGGACCCCTTGGAGGCGAGTGTTCCTGAAGCTTCTCTTCTTCCCCCTGCCAACCCAGTTGAGCTCTGAGCCCACAGCAAATGAGAGCACAGCCTGCATGAGCCGCCGCACAGCATCATCCACAGTGGCTCCGCCCATCCGTGACAGATGAGAAACCTGCGATAAATAAAAACAACTTTTGAATCGGCTTCTGGAAGCATGCACAGGGTTTCCTCCATGTTTATTTTACACACTCCCTCACCCCCTCGCCAGGGTGTCTTAGAGCCCAAACGATACTGGCTTGTTGAGGCCAATGCCGATATTAGGTATTAAAATACGGGCAATAATTATACAGAATATATACACACAAATGTTTAGCAATGATCCCTCAAATTGATACCAACATATCTGTGATAGGCCCATAGAGGCCAAGTTGAACTGGTAAGGCTCTAGTATCTACCATTCTCCTCTGTGCTCCAGGGTCCTCCAGGTGTGTCTCGGTCTCATCCAGTTGCTCCATTGTCTTGAGGGGCAGGTCCACGTCTAGAGACTCCACCTCCTCCTCCTCCGTGCAGGCCTGCCCCTGGACACGAGCCTGCAACTCCCTCAGCACCACCCACTGTCGTTGCTGCTCCTCCTTGATCTCCACCAGTAAGGAAATTATCTTCCGTTGTGCTACCGTTTCTGAGAGAGAGAAGGGTCAGGAACAGAGAAGTAGGTGTGACAACTGCAAAACTTGAAGCCAATGTTCGGAAGATATATTTGCAAAGTAGCAAAGTGGCATTAATTAAGATTGGGATTCTGGGGGAAATGGTTTGTTAGATGTTGTAGAATGTGTTGTTGAGGTCACATACATACTGGACTTCCCAGTGACTGTGCCGTTGTTATTTATTGTGCTACGTTATATCATTTTTCCCACCCCACCGATACTAAAATCCGTGGGACACACTTTGCCAAAGGCTCGGGAATTTTCAATGCGGCTTGGAGATAAGAAATTAAATTCCTCCGTCCATATATTGTTAAATTTGCAGCCATATTTGATTGTTTTTTTTTATGCCACTTTTACCACTGATTCTTGATTCAAATTCCCCCGTCTACTATTCAAATTCTCCCTTCTACCTGCGCAGATATCAACAGCGCAACTGGGTTGTAGGTTGCCAGGTTGAGGTCATAAATGGGTTGAAGATCTGGCAACTGGACAACCTTGGAATAATATATTGATGTGATTATTCATATAACGAGGTTTGGGCCATAAAAATTGCGTGAGTTTCACAGAAGAAAACAGGAGTGACAGGTATGAGCACTGTGTCTGTTGAAGCCTTTTCAGCCAGGCTGACGTAAAACGCGGTCTTCCTCTAACTTTGATTGGTCAAAGAGGGTTACATGGAAATGCTGTGCCACTCAGGGGGTTGTAGGCTAGGCTACTCAGAGCCATATTAGTCTGGTTGTACCATGCTCTAACTTGACATGTTGAAAATGTTGTAGCCTATGCCAGCAAGGAATGCAGTTTTTTTATAGTTTTAAATCAAATAAACTGTTACCTGTGGTGGATGTTGTAGCGGGCAATAACTTTTCACTAACGCCCCCTGAGTTGTGCGTTCCGTTGAGAGACCCGTCGTCAAAGTTGACATCGGTGCGTCTTGCAATGTCGTCTTTGGGAATTTCTTCTGAGCGTCTTGAAACATGCTCAGCTAGATTGTGCATCTCATCAGAAACAGACGAAAGCCGCTGTTGGAGTGTTTCTAAGGCAATATCTGCCATGTGTTTGTTGACCAAACCTTCCATTCGTCGCTGCATCCCCCAGTTTCTATTATCCCCGTTATTCTCCATAAATGCCACTTAACCCGCGAGTTAACGAACGTTACTTTTAACCAAGGAAAACCTTTTTACAATGTCTCGCTCAGTAAACACAGAGGGACAAGTGAAGGAAAAGAAGCGGAAGTTGTAATCCAAGAGCTTCAGACAGGGCATGATATCACGTTGCAGCAACGTCACGATAATGTTGCGAGAACATTCGGAATCACACAGAAACTACATTTCCCAGAATCTAGTCAGACAAGTTTATCCAGTTTTTCTTTCTTTTGATCACAATCTACCTTTTTCTATATCACTATCAATACAATTCATAAGAACAGTAGGCTATTTATGTTGATTTATGAAGTAAACGGGATATTCAGATTTCATTAATCAAGCACACACTTAGGCTAGCCTACTTATAGTTACTTATAACTTAGGCCTATAGATCCAAATTTGGTTCGAGTGCTTTTCCTGCGTGTTAACAATCAATACAACCACACGTGTTACCTTAAGCAAAGATCATTTTATTTATGCTCAAGTAGCAAAATGAGTTCTAAATCACATCTGGAACACAAATATATAATCGAGTCTAATGCTCCCTTTTAGGAGGTCGGCCTACACCTCAGCTTTGTTGTTTTACGTTACCTCAACAAAATAGTACCTATCAGTAACAACATGCAGTAATCTAGGAGGTTATCCAGTTTTGCAACGTCCAGTGCCCTCTTTATACTTCATTATTCAATGACGATAGAACTACCATAAATAATTTCTTATATTAAAATATCTCCATGCAAGTATAACGGAGGGACAAGGTAATATCTAGAACACAACAAAAAAGGGGAGTACTGGGGTGTGGCTAGGATCCTATCTATGAAAATATTTTCAACAGATATACAGATTAAGACAAAAATATATAAATACATTTACACCTATGTATATATGTACACATAAGCAATATATCACCGTGTGAATATCACAAATTATTCAGATATGCCTTTTTCAGCTCCCCTGCTGATGCAAAATGGCAATAATTTGGTACATTTTAAGCAGGTAGCTGTAATCTAGTGAGTCATTGTGGGACTTCTCCCTAACTAGGAAGCTGTACAATGCAAACAATAAACAACAGCAAACAATAAATATACAACCATGTTAACAATTGTATGGCTATTGACATTTTTTATATGGGATTAACATTAGGAATTGTCATAGTATATTAAATATTATAGTATTAGACTTGAGCACATCCATATATGTCCACAAACTTTCCAATGTTTACCATACTAAATCTAACCTAGTATGACACATCATAAGTGCTTCAAGTAAAGGGTAATTTAACTATGTGTCTTTTTTTCAAACAAAGCTTGTAAAATGATATTGTAAGTATAGGTAGGTAACACTCTTGTTTAAACTATTGATTTTAGAGCTTTTGAAAAACAATGGGAAGGTTGTTACTTACTAGTTGGTACTTGACCAAGGTGTTGGTACATCATCCCTTAAAAACAGAGGGAGCTACAATTTACAACCAGCACCACATATAATCCTGCTATATGTGCCTTCAATCGTATGAAACAAAAAGAAAAAACATATTTACATTGTAAAGTTTGTAATTATTGCATCATAAATAATTGGACAACAATAAACCCTGTTTTCCTGGTGCTGTGCTCCATCTCTTCTCAACTCAACAAATAAATAACATAAAAAAATCAACATCCTTGGAAAAGTAAATAGCAACAATAATACTTACATTCTACAATAATTATTTTCAACAGAGCAACTGGTGTTTGAAAGATGTGCTTCAGGGACCCAAAAAATACTTTGAGTCAGAGCAATTATGTTAAAGTAGCATTCCGAAAAGAAAAAAAAGAGACAGAAGTTTTGTAGGCAGAGACAGAAACCTACAACACAAATAAGTAGTTTTTGCAAATAATGTGATAAATCGTCTTGAGATTCAATCACGTAGGGATAATTTAATGTTGAGGTGCTTCACTGGCTGGCTAGGTTTGTCTCACATCAGATAGCGTGAGTCAGATAGCGTGTGTTCTACGATGACGGCCGTTATGTAGGAATGATGCCACCTGATGGAAGACAATGGGCAGGCTTGCCCTCAAATAAATATAGCCCCCTGCAAGTTGACAAACAACATAAGATCTACTCTCTAAAAATGACATAAGCAGAACAGTTCATATGTAATACAACCTACTGTACAGTCTGAACAGGTTTAAACATTATGTGCATTACAAAATACAAATAACCGCTTATTATAACAATAGGTTGGCAGCCAACCTAGATCTATGAAGTTAAGAATAAGTCTAGATACTTTTTTAGCATCTCTACTAAATATGAACATCAATACTTAGTACTTCTTAGTACTGTACACAAAACCCCTTAATTTCCGTTTTTGCTTCCCAAGAAAAGGAAGTCCATTCTACACATACTGCTGCCCATCATCCAAAAATGGCTTCGTAAATTTAGAAACAGGATACTTGAAATGGGACTAAAACAGCATTTTAATATTATGCTATAGTTCTTTGCCATTTATAGGTGGTAGCAGTGGAGTACTGTAGAGTACGTGAACTTCACCCCGCATGTAATAAAACCACTCTAAGAAAAGTGAATAACCTTCACTAGATATTGGATTTTAAAATGTTGTAGCCAACAGCGACCAACACATTGATGATAAAAGAGAGTTCAAAAGTCACAGCCACACTGTAGGAAATCTGTGATTGATTTCACAAGAACTACGAGGTCTGACTTCATTAAGTGCTTGTACTTTACAAATGTTCTCTAAAAACTTTGACTCCAAGCTACTGTTAACAAATATAGTCAAACACCTTTAGAATAATGGAAACTTAAAAGAAACAAGAATTAGGAGTGTGTGAGGAGATGGAATTTGCTGTATATAATTCCTCTCACTCCCCAGATAAACACACTGCCAAAGAAAACACTAAAACGCTTAGTGTCATTATTTTGAACCATTCCGGGTTTTTTGAAATGTAAATGTAAATTAGGAAGCAAATAAATGCGTAAATAACATTCAATAAATAATAAATAGGATAAATGGCAATATTTACAAATGGGCTAAATACAAAAATATTTCTTCACTTTCCGTAATGAAACGTACCTGGATCACCCTGGAATGTGAGAACCCTTTATACTTCTGTGTGTATGACAGGAATAATGCCCTTTCTATGAAGACAAGACTAGTAGGAAATGCCAGAGCCAGAGTTTGCCTTTACCACACAACCTATCAGAAAAAATCTGGCCCTCATTTAGACAAATGTAATAAGTTTAAAATGTCAACAAGTTTTTTTAAATTTTCCGATAACCTTCAGAAATTAATAAGTCATGACCAAAACTATTAATCAAACAGTATTCAGTCTATTATCTATTCTCAAAAGCCTTATAGTCTCAGACAGTTAGCAGCTAATGAAAATAAATCTTGTAGAAGAATATGATCACTATGATCACTTACTTTATAATGCAGTTTCTACTACAATTCCAAAACCATAGACAATCTTCACATTACAGACAGGCTGTAGCCTCCAAAAATATCTTTCTTTACAACAGTCCGATCCATGGTGAAGTCTTTTCAAGATCATACACACACACAGACACACACACAAATATATGCTTTATGTGTATACATATACCAAATATACACTCCAGGCCTGCTCCATATTGCACTAACCATAAAAGAAAAATAGATTTTTTTAAAGAGCAGATAGAATACCCAAGCTAGGTTTTCTAGACTGAGAGAGAAAGCAGGATGAGGAAGAGCAAGTGTTTGTATTTGGGGTCTCAGCGGTCTCGACAGGTAGGCAGGTTGACGAAGATGAAGATGTTGTACTCGATGAGGATGGAGAAGCAGAGGAAGACAGAGTACAGCAGGAGGCAGACAAGTCCCAGACGTCGGTTCAGAACCCACTTGTTCAGATGGACCCCCAGAACCTGGAAAATTGTGGAGAGGCAAAGAAAGATAGAGAGAGGAAGAGCAAAACTAGTTCATTTCGTGCAGTAGGTTTTTCTTGGTCAGCTCAAAACTCAAAATCCTGCTCAGAAGCTCTCATATCTTCTTCCACTCACCGTGAGAAACACAGACGCCAAGAGGAGACCCACTGAGAAGATGAGGCCTTTGCTGTTCAGTTTAATCTGAGGAGAAACAACACAAATGAAGTTTGCACAGGTCGTTTGACAGGACAACTGTTCCTGCAAATATTGTAGAAGCTTTGGGCAGGAGAACATTTTAAATAGAACAAGAGATTGTGTTTTCAACTTTTTCACTTTCCAAAAATAAAAATGGTAGACTTGTTTACCACAATAGTTTTTTTATTTCCTTTAACTTTCCCCTTTTTCTAGCTGATTTCCATCTCCACAACCTTTTTCAATACGCCGTAGTTCTCGCAAACTGTCAAATCAGGCACTGATCCACAACAAAAAGCCCTGAGTCACCCAAGGATGCCCCGCTGAAGGTATCAGATTACTGGAGACATTCCTTCACGTTGCCTACACCTCCACACGTGTGTTTGATCAGGTGAGGTCGTGCCACAGGTACTTTCCTGGTTGTTCTTCTCATGGACAGCTGACAATCAGTCACTCAACTTCTCTTTTTTTTAAACCTTTTAATACTTCCATGTCAGACTTGAAGAAGTACAGGGTGTCGATCGACAGGTAGCAAAACAAGCTGAACAACAGCATGCCACCCTGCGATAAGGTGTGGGCGACACGGCGTATGTGCAATTAGAATCCGTGACGGCAGTAGGACTTGCAGTTATTATCAATAGGCTTGTTTTAAAACGCACGCACATGTACACACACACACACACACACACTTACGTATGACCCATAGTTGACGGCCAGAGTCTGCAGGGCCCAAGGTAGGCCCAGTCCAATCAGGATGTCAAACACATTACTACCTATGGAGTTAGACACAGCCATGTCGCCAAGACCTGAGGTAGAGAGAGGAGTGAAACGTATTAGGGGATACAAACGGAAAAGATTGGAAGAGTGAAAGAGAGAGTTGTAGGAGTGGGTGAGGGGGATGGATACGAACACAGAGGCAGGAGAAAAAACAGAAAGGGCAGCACACAGAAAAACAATTTCGATCAGATGAGAGAGGGGGAGAAAGGGACAGAGAGATAGAGTCAGGTCAACACCGACGAACATCAATGGGGACAACGGTGTGTCTGAGGCCTCCAGGTCACAAACAACAAACGAGAACACGAACAAACAAACTGAGTCTCCCCATTTAGGCCCCTCAGACGGAGAGGGATGAATATTTGATGGGGGGAACGAGAATAAACACAGATAAAAGGCAGGAGGAAGGGATCACGCTGTTCTGTCTTCCGTTGGCCCCCTCTTTCCCACTCTCTCTTTCCCACTCTCTCTTTCCCACTCTCTCTTCTCTCTCTCTCTCTCTCTACCTCCCTTAGGACAGAGACACAGGAGACAAAAAGAAGGATGACAGCCCCCTCTCCTCCTCCCTCTGCCCCCGCTCTCGAGTGTTGACCATCCCACATAGGCTTGGGAGCTCTTTGATTCCTATGCGTGATGCTTTGAAGAGAACACATGTGGCTTTGTGTGTGTGTGTGTACTGTATGCGTGAGAGCGAGGTATGTCTGGTATGAGAGACGTGACCAAAAATGAATCTTTGAATCGGCTGAATGTGTGCACTGTGCACACCCTGTCCATCGTTGTGCCCCCATGGTGTGTATAGGTGTGAGGAGAAGAAGAGAGGAAGGCATCCCCATTCTCACCTTGCCGTGCCACTATGAGGCTGGCCATGCAGTCAGGGACGCTGGTGCCCGCTGCCAGGAAGGTGATGCCCATGATGACGTCAGGGATGCCCAGGGTGAACCCAATCACAGTCACCTGTCAGAGAGAGATGGTGCGTTTGTGTGTACCTTGTTTAAGAGTACGCGTGCGGGAGCGCACTAGACTTTGACTCTTGCATGCTTACAGTATGTGCTTCTTCCCTGATGTGTGTCCGTGCGTGTTTGTGGGTGTGAGGGTGTGTTCCGTCCTCACCATCCAGACCATGATGTAGGAGAAGCCGGCGATCCAGAGGGTGGAGGCGATGAAGGAGACCATGAACCACCTCTCCCAGCGCGGTGAGGCACAGTTGGGCACGGTGAAGTAGAGGAGCAGGCACAGAGGCCAGGCCAGAAGCCACTTGAACTTGTTACACACACCCGCTGGGGGGGGGGAGGGAGGGGGAGGGGGGGAGAAGACGAAGCAAAGCCGTAGTGAGTAACGAGCTGATTTTGCTTCATAATGTACTAGTGTGATGGACCTGCAGTACAGTGTACAGCACAGCAGCCTTTCTCAATCCTGCCTTCCTGATGTCAAATTAAGGGGTCGTTATCAGGCTTCTGCTGAGCTTGATAACGATTGAGTTCAAAATTAATTTGAATCAGGTGAGTTGAAGAGGGAAACATCTAAACCATGCAGGGCAGGGGCTCCTGGATTGAGATAGGCAGCAGTCCAGAAAGGAAAAACCTCCCTCCACCGACCAGCTGCAGCAGAGCTGCCTTTTGGGTGCCATGGTAACGCTGCCGAAACGAAAAAGAGTACCTGGGGTGGAAAAGGGGACAAAGGGTCCCTCCCCGTCCTCCTCCTCCTCCTCTTCGTCATTCTCGTTGTTCTCATTGTCCTCGTTCTCGTTCTCCGTCTCGTTGCCCGGCTCCACCCCTTCGTCTCCACGCCTCCCGTTGACCCCCCGCTCGGCTCCGCCCAGGCCGTTCTCCACGCCCCGCCTCGCGCCCGCTTTCACCGTGGCCTCAGAGTCTCCGTTGGTGAAGGGTCGGCTGTTGATCAGACGCTGCCTCTGCAGGTCGCACACGCCCCACACACACACACACAAAAGGGTTGCGTACAAAACAGATACCTGGGTACAGTAGGTTGGGCATGTGATGTGTGTGTTGTATGTGTGTTACCTCGGTGATGAGCATGCGTGAGGCCATGGTGAGGCGTGTCCGTGGTGAGAAGTGGCTGGTGATCATGATCCTCATGCCGGCCTCCGAGAAGGACAGCTGGTGAGGGAAGGCGGACAGCAGCTCGTCCACCATCAGCACCGAGGGCTTTCTGTGGAAGTTAGCTAAACGGCAGGAGGCGACATGAGAGACCCACATGGCCATGCAGGTCCATATGCATGCACACTCGCCCACACACACACTCAAACGTGAATGCACACCTAAATGGACAAACACACACACAGTAATTAAGATACGCATTCATACACATACAACTGCTTAACTACATCCTCTTATGGTTCTTCCCTTTGGGACTTGTTTGGTTTTCACGATGTATGTTTCATGTTTTGGCTAGCCGCACTGTTTGGGGCTATCTCGTTGTTATGATCAGTGACCCATGCACTTTTGTAAAGCTCTCTTTTGGAGGTCGCTTTGGATAAAAGCGTCTGCTAAATGCATAGATGTAATGTAAATACACACCCAGACAAACAGTCTCAAATAAATGCACACAAACACGTGCACAAAACAGACATAAACACACACCAACATTTATTTTTCTAAACAAATAAGCTGTTGTTGTCAGTTTACTGGCATTCAGATTGTTTTTATTTGGGTTTGACTGCTGGTAAGTAAATGAAAAACAGGTTTAGTGCATCTCATGCAGGATGGGAAAGTACCTTTCTTCAGCAGGACAGACGTGGCGTCGCAGTTGTCGTCCAGGTCGGCGTTGCTTGCCGTTCCATTGCCTAAACTGGACGAGTTCTTCTTGTGCCTCTCCAAATAGCGTACAATGTGCGAATTCAATCTAGAACAAGAAGTCGAATGGGAATGAAGAGGCCATATTTAAATTCTCACTCGGTACTGTTGGGAATCACACCTGTGTCATCCAATACATATTTTACTGTACAAAATGTTTTATTTAGGGCCAGACTTACTTCATTATCAGAATGTACACAAAGTACATCAGGACCAATGTCAGAGCTTCCCACCTAGAACAGACACACACATGTACGCACACATGTACACACACATGTACGCACACCACATACAAACAGAGGATCTGATTAATCTCATATGAACAAAAGGTTACAATGGGAATTACATTTTAGGTTGCTCAAGGGTAGTAAACCTTGCACTCCGACAATGCAACGTAGATGACTGTAACTGACACCTACCACACAATCTTCTCATCGTATATGAACTGCAAAGAGAGATAGAAGGGGTATACTGCTCAGAACTTGGAAAAACACTGGAACTTGCAAAGAGAATCTTTCAAGATTGACGATCATTTTGTAGTTTCATAAACTCATCAGCAGGGGGCAACACAGTTTCAACGGCACACCACATCACCTTTTAATTGCTTTGGGAAAACATCAGATCACCTAGGCCCTGGCACGCACTCACACACGCAGGCAATTATGTTTGCACGCACATGTACTGTACGCACACACATACACACGCTCCAATCCACTCACCACAATAAGAGCGGCAATAGACAGCGTGTAGTACGTAGAGTCTCTGAGCAGAGGCCAACGGGACAGACGGACTGCCTGTTCCAGAGAGACCGAGAAGGGGAGGAAGAGGGAGGTGGGAGGGAGGGAAAGAGGGAAAAAGGACGAGAGGGAAAGAGTGGGGGAAGAGGGGAAGAGAGAGGTAGAAAGGTAAGCCCCCTTAATCCTTTATTCCTCACACCTTGAGTAGTACATCCATCCTCAAGTACCATAAGAATTACAGAAAATAAATCAAATACAGTTCCACACAAAGCTCTGCAAATATTGGTGAACAGCATGAGGAACACACCTTCCGATCTTTAGCAACAGAAAAACAAATCAAGTATGGTCCCAATGGCTCCATGATGGTATATTTAGTAGCTGTGTGTGTGCGTGTGTGTGTGTGAGAGTGTTGGTTTGTGTTATGTAATCTCAACTTGTAGGGTGTGTTTTCTACTCGGCTTAGATCAGACGCTTGGCATGTACACTGACAAGACAGGTTCGATAGTGTTGCCAAAGTGTGTGGATGTGCCAGCTATGTTATGCCAGGAAGGTGTCAGGAATGGGGTCAGCCTAATAGAGGCAAAGAGCACGTGTGAGTGTGGAGAGTGTAGTCATGCCTGAAAAGGTGTGTGTGAGTGCGGGTGCAGGCGCGCAGGCAAATAAAAACGACATCAATCCCACCTGACCGGCAAAGATCCCACACACCCCGATGATGCAGAGGATGTTGAAGACGGCGGAGCCTACGATGGTTCCGACCCCCACGTCACCTTTGGTTATGAACACTCCTGAACGGGAGGCAAAAGGACACACCGCTGTGTTACAGGCAGCATAACTCACGGAACCGAAACCATGTGGGTCGGGGGACCAAAGGGTAAAGTCACGAGGATTTTTGATGACGAGCTCAAGGGAATGGATGTTTTTTTTGTTTTGTTATGATTGTCTGCGGGCAGGATGAAAGAGAGAGAAACTGAGATTGAGTGTGAGTTAGTGTGTGTGTGTGTGTGTGACTGACCTATGACAGAGGTGAAGAGTTCTGGAGCTGAGCTGCCAGCTGCCATGAAGGTCGCACCCGCTACATCCTCACTGAGATCCAGACGCTGAGAAGAGGCCGGGCAGAAGATGAGAAGAGGCCGGGCAGAAGATGAGAAGAGGCCGGGCAGAAGGGGGGGAGGGAGGGGATGAGAAGAGGCCGGGCAGAAGGGGGGGGGGATGAGAAGAGGCCGGGCAGAAGGGGGGGAGGGAGGGGAGGAGAAGAGGCCGGGCAGAAGGGGAGGAGAAGAGGCCGGGCAGAAGGGGGGGGGAGGGAGGGGAGGAGAGGCGATAGGAGGGAAAGAGATCAGGAAGAACGGAAGAAAAATTTGATCAGGATTTGGAGAGGATAAATTGTGCTTTTTGCACTGCTGATTATGTTGACACATGAAACACGGAGCATTTTCCAGTCCTACCTCACAGATCTTCTCCAGTGAAGGAACAAAGTAGTCATCACAAACCAGCGCCAGGGCATAGAACATGTACACAGCCTGCAGAAACAGACCCATGGTCAGGGCAGCGATGGCACACAGACATGCACACGTCATCACACACACACACACATTCTGTATACACACACACACACACACTAGTCAAACACATACAAACAGAGATTGTCTTGGTCATTTGAGGGTCTCAGAAAGTGATATAATCATGGATCGCCTCCATGTGGCCCTGTGTTCTGGATAAGCCTCTTCAACATCTGGTACAAACACACACACATCACACACACACACACACGCGGCCCTCACACCAACACAGACAGGGTCCGTAGAGCAATGTGTGTGTGTGTTGGGGTGTAGAGTGGTGGGGGAGGATTCTTATTTGAATGTAAGGATGTGTGGATTACTTGTGCTGTAAATCATGCTGGCATGCCCAAAGCACAGTAAAGTGTGTCACTTACAAACAGGACGTGAAAGCCCACCGCTCCCTCGGCGCGTTCCTGGTTGGTGAACAGATCACTGGGGAATTCATGGAGTGCTGCAAAGAGAACACACGCATGCATAAATTAATTGAGTTAATTAGGCAACATTCTGACTGATAAGCACATGCTTGTTTGCACTCAAACACCCAATATGAACCTGTTGACTGTTGTCTGTTATTAAACCCGTACACTGTAAGGAAGTCTGTGGTGGAACACAGTGAGTGACATGTTTGTTATGGTAACAGGAGAGTAAGATTGATTGACTATATAACTCTGCCAACATACTCCGTCTCAAACTCAAACATGACACAGTTTGATTCAAACCCACGGACACCAGAACCAGTCACATACATACCAGTCTACGTGAGTGACAGGACTAAACATAGCCTTTCCGGTGTGTGTGTGTGTGCGTTTGTGTACGTAAGTACACGAGAGCATGTGCATGTGTTGGTGTCTCTACTTGTGAGGGACAGTGTTGGTGTGTGCATGTCCGCGCGCGCGTGTGCGTGTGTGTCGTGTGCAGTGGCTGCACAATGTGCGGTGACATTCTCTCCTCGAACACCCAAGAGGTTGTGAGTCAGCGAGCTTCGGCCTGCCCTCAAAGCCCCAAACACAACACAGCCATCTCTGCTCATAGGACCTGACAAGGCCCCAGAGAGAGAGGGAGAGGTGAAGAGGGGAGGGAGAGAGAGACAGAGAGGGGTGAGGGCGGGGCGGAGGCAGAGAAAAAAGTATTGGAGAGAGGATGGGAGGGTGCGAGCGAGGACAGAGAAAGGGGGATGGAGCCACGGGAGGGCGGGGGGGGGGAAAGGAGAATGGGGTGAGGAGGAAGGAGGAGGAGAGAGGTGAGGAGGAGGGCGGAGGAGAGAGGTGAGGAGGAAGAAGGAGGAGAGAGGTGTTTTCAGAGACGGATCATTGAGTGAGCCGTGTATGGTCCTGAAATATGTTTTTTTATACAAATTGTTTCTCTTCAAAGTTTCCTCTCTCTTCCTCCTCCCCTTTTGGTTTTCCTCCTTCTCCCGTCATCTTCCCTCTCCTTCCTCCGATACAGTACAGTACAAATCTCACAGTGGGCCCTACAGTACAGCTGGCAGGACAGAAGCACACTGGAATGAGTTTCATGCTGTGCCTGGCAGCCAAGGTAGTCTCGCCAGTGCCCAGCTCTCAATGCCCACACTCGCACACAATGAGCCAAGGTGCCAGTCAATTACTCCAAGATGCAGCCAAATACTACTTACACACGGCACTTACAACACTAATAAGAAGGAACTCGAACTGGTGTATAGTTCTACACCAACAACACTATTTTGCTACCTCTCTCTCTCACACACACGCACACACCCCCCCCACCTAGATACAGTACAATTGTACAGTATAATGGTATGGTCTTTGAACCAACAGTCATTTGCGTCATGAGAGGATTTTCCACATATGTAACAATTCTGCCCTTTTGTGTTATTTATGGACATTTTATTTTGTCATTCAAAAAAAACAGAACCCTTCACACACATCCCAAGTGTGATTTCATGCCCCATAGTCACAACCAATTAAGAGCCCCTCAAAATAACTTCAACAAACACGCCCACCCAAACAAGTGAGCTTGTGTGTGTTCACCTCACAGCTCGGCCTGTTGTGTGTGTTCACCTCACAGCTCGGCCTTTTGTGTGTGTTCACCTCACAGCTCGGTCTTTTGTGTGTGTTCACCTCACAGCTCGGCCTGTTGTGTGAGTTCACCTCACAGCTCGGCCTTTTGTGTGTGTTCACCTCACAGCTCGGTTCAGTTCAGCCACACGGAGCACCGTCCAGCACTGCATTCCACCTCATTACTTCAAGTGAACGAATTGCAGTCAAATTAAACACATGGAAACACATCAATGAGACCTTTTTCAAGCTCAAGGAAACGCACACAAAAAAAGAATGAAATGCATTTAAACATATTGAAAGGACTCCCCTCCCAGACCCCCCCCGCCCCTCGCTTCATGATCTTTGCTCATTTTCATGTCAGTTGGATCCCCTTTCAGACCCGACCCGTACAGAACCACACTGTCCCCTGCTCTAAATGGATCATCTACGCTTGAGTCCATACACACACACAGTGCTGGAATGGTGCACTAAGTGCAGTCTGCTCTGTAAGGAGATTTATCCCCCGGTTCATAGCGCTGAGGCTGGAGAGAGAATAACATGGGATTAGGAGGGAAAACAACGGGGCTACAAAGTGGTGGCCGTCGCTCTGGCACTGTAGCCACCATTCAAACGGTTATGAACGCCATGGATGATGATGTCATTTGGCTTTCTTCGACAGCATAAAAAAGTGGAGAAGATAATGGCTCAGAGGCCAGCTCTGTATTTATAGATGGACCGGCTTTTGACTGATTCCCAACTGTGACTAGGAAGGATGTTAACATCAAATGGTTGAGCTTAAGCATCTGTTGGACGAGCAGGGTGTCCTGTATTACAGTAACAATCCAAATATTTGTTCTGCACCAGTCGTGTACTGTAGATTAAATTGTGGAATAAACTATACCTATCTCTCGGTTTTGAAATAACTATATGTTTGTGACAACCTTTCCCTATAAATGTATTAATTACAAAGAAATGTCCTTACACTTGACATTGGAAGCCTATTCATGTGAGCTAGGCCTAGTTCTGGGCGTGGCACTCGTGCAGCGTGTGTCATTCTGCTCATCAACTACACCTGTGTTAGCCGGCTTCAAGCCCATTGGCCCACGTCCGATAAGGCGTCATTATAATGCTGCACGGATCCTCCTACACTCATTCCCGGTTGTTGTATGGTTGTGCTGCTGCCGCCCTCCTCCATCCCATCTCCCCCGTGTTGTCTGTATGTTGTTATCCTTCAGGGGGGATTATTGCTCTATTTGCTCCCAGCCTCATGTTGCATGTATGTTTCTTGCTAATGCTACAAGCAGGGAGTGCTTCCCCGGCCTAGATACATCCACTCCGCCAAAGTCAAACCTATTTCTATGTCTATGGTTATCCGAAAAATGCTTGAATCAATACCTGAGTGTCTTGACTGAAGTTAATGCTAATGAAGTGAAATGTCAATGAACAGCTCTTTAATTTAGGTCAACTTAAAAGCCTTGAAATCAAGTATTTTATCCTCCCATAAATCAATGTCTTCACCAGTTCTTCAGAAAAGGTTAAACTAAATTGAAAGAGTCCATTTAAAGGATCATTCAACATCTACTTCATGTTTGTGTGTTCATGTGTTTGTGTGTGTGTGAAAAAGAAAGAGACAGACAGAAGCACAGAGAGATAATGAAATGGAAAGAAAGAGAGAGCAGGAGAGATACTGGACTGCGTCCCTGTGTGTGTATGTGGGTGTGTGTGTGTGATCTTCTTATATTCTCCATGTGACCGAATTTGACCTTTGGATGTCCTGCCACATTTGAGTGTGACATCAGAGGGTGCTGGAGATCCATAGTGTTAGCCATGACAGGAATAACAGGCTGGTTACAGGTACATATACGACCTTTAAAGGTAGCTGGTCATTTCTCACAAAACAGTAGCCAATGCAACGGCACCTATAACCATCCTAAACCTTCAAGGAAGACTAAACTCAACATACAAGTGAGGGATTCCCTCCTCCAGAGATGGTTCCTAACACAGACAGGCCATAGGCTGCATGCTGTATGCAGTCAGAATAGAGATCAAAGTCAAAACTGGCTAGTGAAAGGATGGTGAAGACATTCAGAGTGTTGAATTAGTCGAGCGTTTGCAGTGTTCTCCATTGGTGTTTGTCAGCTTGGCCAGTGGTCAGCTACAAGGCTGGGGAGTACAGGATCATCATACAATCACAGCACGGCTCAAAACGAACATGCACATATATACACACCCAAACACACACGCAGGCACATTGCTTGCAGTGATACCCATAGAGACATACATTGTACATTGTACAGTGAGGATATATTGTGCATAGTACACATGAATACAATACATCAGATCAGGAACACATAAGAGTACTTAAACAGACAAATTCCCTATCCCCATTATCAAAGCCACACACAGACACACACACGCGTACAACCACCCAAACACACGCACACTCACACGCTCAAATCCCAGATTTTTAAATCTGTGCTGGATCAGGCTGGATTGACGAGATCCTGTCATAGATAACTAGGTTCGCTGGGGGGGGCAGAGGATCTACGACATAGCCTTCAGTGTGTGTGTGTGTTTGTGTGTCCACGAGCACGCACTTACGTAATCAAACAGTCATTACATAAGGCCAGTGTGAGCAGAGGAGAGAGTGAGCGAGAGACATCAGAGAAAGGGGAGAGGAAAGAGAGAGGGAGAACGATCCTAATCCTACGCTTCATTCGAGAGATCTCTGGAGGGCCGGCCTTTTACGAGCAGTAGAAAAGATCACTCCTTGTGCAGACGACAGATGGCTTTTTGTTCATCAACGCAGAGAGGGTCCCTGTTCCAACATCCCACAGGTAGCAGGCAGAAACAACCGGTGAAACGCTGTCAACCTACTTCCACTGTAGTTAATGGTGGCAAATTCGTATGCATCCACACACATATGTGTACATATGCACAGTGAAACGCTCGCACACACACACAGAGTCAAACACATACTCACATAAACACGAATCGAGATTGGCAGACGGGATGTGAAGTCTTGTACCGGTCACTCTAATCTTTCCAACCTGAATGTTTAATGTACTCTAAGTAGACATGTACTATTTATATGAGAGTAATGTTAATATGGTTGGAGTGCCAATCCAAGGTTACTGTATGTTGGCCCTTACGAGTATATCTTCACAATGAATTAAAAAACCTTCTCTGTATTCCACGGCTTAAAAAGCACACAAATCCAGCACTCATCCTCCAACACGCTACTTACAGAACAAAAATGAAATGAATATGATCTAATCTACGGGAGAGAGTTAAACTCTTCTTGTCCGTCCAGTGTTTGCGCAACAGTAGGCTTATCGTTTGTGAGCGGGGTGTGCGATAGAACCATGTTATGGGCTCCCTTCATTTCTGGGGGGGGACGTTGTTATGTCGGCTAATACAGGAGTGAAGCGTGGACAGCCTCAACCTCTTTGTATCCATTGCTATTCTGTCACGGGGGCCGCACAGACAGTGGGAGGTATGACCCAGGACATTGGTGCAATCGTGTTGCAAAAGAGGAAGGATTTCGAGGGATTTAAGAAGAGGGTAGATACAGTATAGAAAACAATCTGGCCCGAAAATGTGAGGAGAGGTTGAAAGGAGAGGAGAGGAAATGGAAAAAAAAGAGCGAAAGGAAATGATAGGAAAGGAAAAGATGGGGGCAAGAAGAAAAGGAAACCAGAGGATCACACAGGTTGAGCTGCCTCGAGCTCCCCCACTCTGTAAATTGCTTGTCTGAACACTTCCAGCCATGAGCAACAATTAGCACCAGGGGAGGCTTGGGGAGGGCTGGGTTACTGACCCCA